>VWZO01006694.1:55384-78232 GCA_013396975.1 Bucco capensis | reverse complement strand
GACCTGGTCTAGTGACTGGCATCCCTGCTCAGTGCAGGGAGGTTGGAACTAGCTGATCTTTAGGGTCCCTTCCAACCTGGCCATTCTATTATTTTCCTAAGAAAAAAACAACACAAAGTATTTTGTAATAACAAGATAACCTCTTCCATCTATTTCTCTACAAACAGACAAAAATACACAAGGGCCTCTGTTTTCTGACTTAGATGCCCAGAACTCAGTAGCCTGATTTCTACCAGAGTTAAATATCCTCAGTGCCTACAAAGTGATTTTCAGAGACAGAGGAATGAAATTAAGGTTGTTTTTTTTTATAATGCAGCTTCCTCAGGCACATTCATCTACCTAGATCTCTGGGAGTCTTTGTGTACATTTGATTACAGCTAATTTAATTTAAACAGCTGGCAAGTAAGATCTTTGCTGATTATTGACAGGTCAATAATCTGACCTGTCCTTCAGAAACTCCTGAAGTTCTCCTTCCGCCTCTCTCCTTCTCTAAGGAGACTTCCAGCAAACCAAGCTAAAATATACGTGAGTTGTTTTAAAATGAAGACTTTTTCCGCTTTATACAAAACTCAGGGCAAATACAAAAGACTTATTTCTTCCTTTTCCAGATGGCATTTCCACAATGGCTGTTTAAGTATAACTAATTCTGAATTACTCTGAATGACATCCAAGCTTTAAGGGGTTAGGGGCAGAGACATTGTTTAAGAGTGGGACTTCATTTTTCCTATTAAGTTACAATTACAATTGTAAATACAATTTTTTACAGAAAAAAAACTTGTTGTTTTTTCACAACTAGACTAGATAAGGCTCTGAGCAACCTGCTCTGACCTTACAGTCGATACTGCTTTGAGCAGGAAGTTGGACTAGGCACCTCCTATGTTGCCATATAGGCAGAATGGTCCTAAATCCCAACATCCCAATTTATTATCTAAACAGATAAATAGCTACATTAAATATTGCAGAAGAACTAATGCACAAAGATCTAGTAGTAGTATACTGCTCAGCATCAGCCACTGCATGCTAGTCTTTCAGATCTCCTGCATCACTTCCTACAGGAGAGCCTTGATAAACCCTTAAGCAGTATATATTAAAAGCTCAGAAGAACACAGTCACAAATTTTAGTCAATAAGCGATAAATTAAATTGACTCCAAGCACATCTTGGCACAATACATTTCCATTCAGTAGGTCCTGATATGGCAGATTAGTAATGTAATATGAATCATTACAATTCATTAAATACAATATACACAATCCTAAAACTATATTCAGGCAGAGTGGAGAGGAACAGCTACAAGAACCTGGCTACTCCCCTTCATTCCTCATCTGCAGCTAGAACAACCAGGAGCTCACCTGTACTTCCATTAACAGTCCAACAAGCAATGAAGCACAGAGCAGTTAGCTCCACCATGACCTGCCTCTACCTCCAGTTCCACTTTTCCCAACAGGAAAGAAGACAGATGGTAAAGGAAAATTATCTACATCCTTTCTGGGACAGACAGGATTCTTACTACCTACCACAGATACAGCTGGCCACACATCTTGTGCTACAAAACAACCTGAAGAGCCAGAGAAATCAGTGCTAGATCTGTAAAACATTATATGTTTCCAGAAACATATCAACATTGTTTTCCCCTCATAACGACAGCGATGGTAACTGTGGACACCAAGCACACCACAGGACCAAGACTGTAATTAAATAAATCTCTGCGTACCATCATTCACATTTGCAGGGTTTTTTTTCCTTACATCAAACTTATATAATTTTACATTCTTTCAATGCATACAAATTCTCCATAACCCATGTATTTAATCCCTCTCCCATGTGTCATCCAAGCAGTATGCCATAGTGCTGTCTGCCTAAATGCTCCCATTTACTAGAAACAGAAGAATAATTTGTTTAGCTATGTAATCAGCAGAGAGGCAGCACACAATAAAGCATTCTAGCTTTAAAATGAATAAAAATTGATTGTGTCCCTATAAAAACTAAATTGGCAGAGTGTTAATTGCATTTCACATAAACATCTGCAGCAGCCAGTGACTCGTTCCTGTGCTGTAATGCAATCCAGGACACTCAGGAATAAATGCATCCTCCAGATGAGTTCATAGAGATCTTCTAAAAGGTCTTGATGAGATTGTAAAAATCTGATTAGTCAGAACTGCTAATGACACTTAAAGGGAAATCTTTAAATAAAATTATTTTGCTTTTCTTCTCTCTTGATGAATTACATGCAAATTACTGCTGATTGAAAAATACCTGCCTTGAAGGGAAACTCATACTAATAAAGGAAAGGTCATCAGACAACAGAAGTATTTGCTAAACTAATCTGCAGGCACTCAAAAATTCAGAACCACCTAGTACTGTTTGTGTCTAGTAGTATACTGGAATAAAAAAAATATACCCATTCTTCATGTTATTGTCTTTATCATCATCATGGCTAGGCTTCGTGAACACAGATCCGGGGAGGGCTCTATCCACACCTTCCACAAGTGCGCTGATGTCTTTGTTATAATGCATAAGAAACTGCAGGGAGGAAAGCCAATTCTAACATTTATTCCTAACGATGGCCAAGATGTACTGCTGGACAGGAATGGAAGCCAGCAACAAGTTTTCAGTCAGGTAATCTGTACTGCCAGTAAGGTTCAGCTTGCTGAAAAAGACATCTCCCAGCTGCTTTGGGACCGAGAAGCAACACAGGCCAGCCCTATGGAGCAGAGGGACTCTTCTGTCATTTCTTGTTGAGAATTCACACTCTTGCTATCCCTGACTCTCCCAAGCATACACTGCACCACAGGCAGCCTTTTAACCACAAGGATTTGAGGATGGGTTCCCTACAGTGAAGAGGTTTGTCCACTTCTGGTTTAAAACTTGCAGTTCTGAGAAATGAAATGAACCTAGGTCTTCACAGTTCACCTGCTTCCAAGACCTCACCAGCCTAACTACAAGGTATTCAACTCTTGCTTCCTCAAAGACATTAGGAAGTACCAGACACACCAAATTTGTGCTGTCTTTCCTCACCGAGATAGCTGTATGCCACAGGCAACCTATTATATACCTCCTGAGACTGTGTGCAGTAGCAGTCTGGTACAACTGCTTACTGAAACACTAAGTGCATCATAAAATTAAATTACATGTTCCAGCTCATTGGCTCCTAATTTAGATAAAACAGTAAGATATGAATTCATAAGGCTGGCTGTTCTGTGAGGGGCCTCCTGTAAGGGACTCTGTATCAGGGTACTAAGACTAATTCTAGCTGGGCTGTAGTTATGTCATGCACTTTAAGTGAAAATAATTGAACATTTTGAGAAAAAATTGTCAAGGGGGTACTTATATGAGCATTTACAGGGAAAGCATTTAGACCTGGTGTTTGTGCAGACTGTACACAATGTCTAATTACATCCACATCATCTCTATAAATAGATCATGCTTTCTTCCTTTTATAGATGAGCATTTAGATAAGAGGGACAGAATTGGTTTGAGGTTAAACAATCTCAAATAAGCATCTGATTTAAACTGGAAGATACAGTTAATTGCTTCTCCCCCATATGTAATTGAATCATCATCATATTCTCCTCAGGAATAAATCTGAGCATCTCTAATTTTCCATTGTGTACAAACATTCCCTCCTCTGTTACATTTGAAGTTCAGTGAGTGAAGAGCCTACCACAGGGTTCATTCTGACAATTAGTTCAGCTGCAACTTCTCCTGAGTGATTTAATGCACACGGCTATTATGTAACTCAGATCGCCTTCCCATGTTTTAATTTACTCAGTCATTTCCTTTTTTGAAACATGCTATAGGGTACAGCATACCTCCTGCTTGTGATGTGGAAAGCTTTCAATTTATTAGTTATGTTTCTGACACTAAAATATTTAGTTATGAAAATACAAAGGTTTAGAACAGTTGGAAACCATTGCCTTTGTATTGCACCCTGCATTGCATTAAGGGCTTCTGTCCCAAGGTGAAGGTGGCAATGAAGTAGATGTGATTTGGACAAGCCCTAGATAAGGTATTTTTCCAGAAACACACAGTATGATGTTTTTCAGGAGAAAGTTATGAGAATCAGAGCAACCCACCACGGATTAAAGGAAGAGTACCAGAAGAGAGGCAGCTCCAGGTTTCCGAGTATTAAGTCCTCTAACTCATTAGTTATCTTATTCAAATCTTGACATAGACTTACATGCAGGGTAAGGCTACAAATGACATCAGCAGGCATGAGGAGTCTCTTCCTGAAAGGAAGTGTTAGGAGGAAAACACAGTAGTCATTTTACATTAACTTGCAAGAGGAATGTGGTCTATGTTAGTGGCTTACATCAAGACATGCATTATTTGTTTTCCCCTAATAAACTTTCTATTACACTGGCTACTATTTCTAGCTGCAAGATTGACAAGAAGGTGTTGCATAGCAAAGATTTAGCTACTGTCTCACAGTGCTGCAGACCAGATACTAAAAAAAACCATGTCTCACCCAGTGTTAATATTTGTATAGCAGCCAGGCAGGCAAGATTCCTGTGTAAAAACAGCATTTGAACTTTAGGCATCAACCCTAGAAGAACTTATGATCTTTATCATCAGGTCACTGATCCCTCTAAATGCGTATGTCTGGACTAGACATAGACACTTCTTCTGGCCCTCAAGACCATCAGCCTGTCCCCTCCAGTTCATTGGAAATAGGATGGTTAAACCTACATTCCAGGCATGTTCATCTAAGTATCCTGGATTTTGCGTTACCATTTACATACAGCAATAAAGGAATATCAAATAAAATTAATCATATTGTATACTTCTCAGGGATGTATGTGACGAAACATGGCACCTGACAACCGTAATTTGGTTCCCCTCCCTTAGTTATGAGTAATCCTGCTCTTAGTCACTTTTCAGTCAGTAAATATCAAGAAAGCTAGCACTAACAGCAGATTAAGTATCAGATAGGTAATGTACTTCCAGTGGAGGTATGAGTACTCCTAGAACTACATGAGCTCTGTAGGACACAGACTTTCCTTCTCCACACTCCTTATCTCACTTCTTCCACAATCTGACTTCCAATTGCTTTCCCAAAGTGTGTTATCCAAGTTACCAATTCTATAACCAGACTGTGTAGAGATCTGACATTTTATTTTAGTGTGTGATCTGACTTGTAAAAGATCCTGTGCAATGCTGCTTGACATCTAATTTCATTTACTAGAAACCTATTTTCAACACAGGGTGATGCTTAAGGGTTTACCTTGCACAATGACATAACTATTATTTATAACAGTTATATACTTATAATATATAATGTATTATATATATTATAGATTTGCATGAGAAAGGTAAAGAGATGTTTACTGGTAACCCTCTTGCTGACTTAAACATGTTCATAGCTTCTCTCGTTATCTTCACATTAGGTCCAGTCATTAAAAATAAAATGTTATTTGATCATTAACAGGATTAAACAGTCTGTGGTTAGGGCCCTAGACACCAGGGAATTACTTTCACTAGGAACATCAGAACATGACAAGTGGCTGCACAACCAGACACACTTGTATTTAGTACATCTATCTAAGGAAGCCATTAATTTTCTGAATGTGTGGCTAAACTTCTTCCTAACACCTGACACAGCATTTTGCTAGGCCAATAAAAGAAAGCCCAACAGCTGCAGTTTTCTAGAAATATGGATTAAGCCTTTCCCTATGCTCTTGGGAAAGCCTTCTCTGCAAGCTTCTGTAATTTGTTTTAAAATGGCTTGCTTCTGATCATTTAGACCCTCCTGCATCCACTCAAGCTACATCTTATTTTTTCGCATGCACATATCAAAGCACTGAAACAAACATATATTCCTCTACGTAGTCTGACACTGCTTCTAAAATTATTTTAAAAGATTTTTTCTAGGCACTCATAACACTAAAGACTACAGTAAAAATCATGCTGGTAGACTCAACTAAATCTTCTTCCTAAAACATCCCCACAACTTGTGTTAACTGAAGGGGAGCACTGCAGGAAGAGCAGCTGACTTTCCCCTCTGAGAACGAGACATGCTGGTGCCTTGTGCTGTCTAGTGACAGGAACTAAATATATTATCTGCATTCTCCATGACATTCCACTTTGAACTTAACATGCCAGCAGTCATGGTACAGAAGGGACAGCTGCCATCAGGAAGGCATTTAATGTTTGAAACAGATTAATAGCGAAATCACAGCTAAAGAATTACACGTGGCAACTACCTTTGTATTTACCATTTTTAAGAACTGTTCTAAAATTTGCATTGTTTAAAAAACCATCAAGTTACAAGATAATAGTTTCTAGCTACTGTTAAAATTGCATCATATATTCTGGTAACATTCTGACTAGATGAGACCAAAGAAATATGAAAGCACTGAACAGTGTCATTTACATATCTGCTCAGTATGTAAAAATAGCAAAGTCTTTGATTTCTTAGTAGGGTACAAGACTTGCAAGCAGAGTAATAACAGCCTCTAAACTAGTATGTCTCAAGGATTTGAGATTAAATATACTTAAGCATGAAACATTTGCCAAGTAACTCTCTAAAAACCACAAAATACTAAAACAAGAACTCTGTGACAGTCAGCTACATGAAGTCTCCCATCAAGCATCCACAACTGCAATTCCAACACTCCAGCAATGTTTTCCAACTTCATGATTGACAATGAGAAACTAGAGTGGCACAAAACCTCAGAGGCTGAATAAGATGAAGGCAGAAAATAAACCCCCAAAAGAGCACTGACAAAAGAGCCGAGAACCACAGCTTATCAGCACAAGCTGACACTGAATAAGAAGAAAGCCAAAGATGCACCAATGCTGAAGGAAAGTGCTCAGGATGACCTAAAAACCCTCAGTGTAAATCCAGTGCTAGTGTGAAACCAGCACTCAATGCTTATTAAAAGAAAACTATCATTGATACTTCTCAAAGACATTAGGAAGCACTTCCTCACCAAGAGGGTGATTGGGCACTGGAATGGACTGCCCAGGGAGGTGATGGAGTCGCCATCCCTGGAGGTGTTCAAGAAAAGATTGGACATGGCACTTGGTGGCATGGTTTAGCCGATGCCATATTGTTGGGTCACAGGCTGGACTTTATGATCTTGGAGGTCTTTTCCGGCCTTGGTGATTCTGTGATTCAAAAGACATTCTGGGAAATGGTTAAGATGCATTTTAAGTGTTATGGCAGGTCACAAGACTTGAGAGCTCAGAGGCACAACACTTCTTGTGCATGAGCTGGTATGGTTACTGGTCATGTATTACCTGCACATTTTAGTTGAGGTTAAATGAAAAAAGTCAAAGGCTAGGAAAGGCAGGTGAACAGATGAACACTTCCACCTGGGGGTAAGAGGAGGGAGCAAATGGCTTGTCCTTTCTTCCAAATTTACTTGCCTTTCTTACAGTTCAGAGTCATCTGACACAGCATTTTACTACCCACTTCTGTACTACAGCACACAGTACAGTTTCCACCTTCCTCCTCACTTTCAGCACACTCATCACAGCCTTCCCCTGCACGACACATTGAATGCTATAACCTACAAGTAAGAGCTGTAAAACACAGGAGAACAGACATGTTCTAGAAGGCCCTGGGAATCCAAGGGGTTACTATGACCCTTCTCACCAGCAGTGACAAGCAGTCAATACAAGACCTTGAGGGAAGAGGAGCTGCAATCACATTGTCCCATTTACAACTAGTGCCAGCATCTCCAGTTTCTGTCGTTTTGGTCAAAACCATAAACACCAATTTAACACAAATTCACAAAGTTTCCATTTCAAAACTTTTTTCTTTAAGCTGAATACGTTCAGTGAGCAAGGTTCTGAGTATTTTTGCACCTAAAACGGGTTTTATTTTTCCAACCTTATTCTATCATTTTGATCTTATAAAAAGACAATATTTTCCTGCAGATTTTAACTCCTTTATTTCTTTAGCTCATCACAGCTATATTAACACTTCTGCTACTCATTGTGATGAGCTCTGCTATGCATGTGAATGCATTGCATACTCTGAACAGTTTTGTCACATACTGTGATACTGTCACCTCTATTCTCAGCTGCAGAAGTGAGCTCTTTTTGGTGACAGTGTTCAGCTTAGCTGTTCAAACTCTAACAAAAGGCTTTACTCAGATCTCACCCTAGTGCTGTACTGTCATATCCACACAGATTGAGACCTACCACCGTATTAGTTTCCACAGGATAGTTAAGTTCTGTTCTCAGGCACTGGCACATCATACAAAAGCTTTACACATCGTCACAGGGCACTCTGATCTTACGGGGAGTGCTTCCGAGGAATAGAACACCCTCTGAAGTGGGAAACATCACACAGAAGGGATATTCATAAAAAGAAACTCTTGCTTAACCTAACAAAAAGTATAAACATTTCCAAATAAAAGCACGTTCATCACAGACAGCACTAAACACAATGCTTTGGTTTTATTTTCCATCCTAACAAAATGAGAATTTGCTATATTTCTCCTACTCCTTAAATGTCTGCTACTGCTGCCTGCTGTCTCATGGCACTTACATACCTCTTGCTCTTCTCTGACAGTCCAAATCTCAGTGTTCAAGCTGTCACACAAGGCTCCCCTTTTCCTGCTCAGCCCCAAAGGTGTTTGCTTCCAAGTAGCTATTTTCTTTAGCTCTCCTTAGACCAAAATTCTGTCAAATTAGTTATACTCAGAAGCAATTGTTTTATGTAAAATTGCAGCTAGAGAAGAAATCGAGAAGATGGAGAGTCCAGCATTCAAAAGAACAAGACACTCCTTGCTCCCGAGGATCAAAATTGGATGCAATACTGACAAATAGGAGAGTCTTTGAGAAGCACTAAAGACAAGCTGAGGACAGCAGGAGCTAGTGCCCAGCACTGCAAGGACTTGGCAGTGTGCTCCTCTGCTGTTTATAGAAAGCATAACAGCAGTGCACAGCCCTTCCAGGGACTGAGCAGAGGATTTATGCGGTGTCTGCACTCTATAAACCTTCTCCATGTGCCACTCAGGCTTTACAATGCCTTACTAAAACCAGAGAAAAATCTAACTTAGATCTCACACCTTCTCCCTTTCCAAAATATTGTTGCAAATGACACAAATCTGATGTACCCATCACCCTACTACTAAACATACCTTGTTCCCAAAAATCCTAATGCTTCCAACTAGAGTGGAAGAATGGAAGTGGAACAGGCCACTCCTAAATTTAGATCCTTTTTTCATGTACGAATAACTGAAGGTGAAAGCAAAGCCTATAAACATTTAACTAGTTGATTCTGGATACAGAGATATGTTTAGATCTTTTTAAATTATTTACAGGCCTAAAAGGGTGGTCAGGCATGACAAATATGTCCCATTACTACAAATAAAAATCAAATAAAAAGATAGATCATGCTTACATCCCTAAAAATATCTACAGTATGAAATACACATTCAGCAAGAGCAAACGCCTCAGCCTACAAACACCCAAGCAGTGCTTACTATAAAGGCTACTTCTGTCTTAAACCTTTATTTTGCCCAAATGTAACACTGAAATCGTATTTTTAAATTACTCTGATGCATAAGGACAGGGTGAAAGTGACTTAAATTACTTACTCTTCTACTTGCTGCTTTTAAAAGAGAGAGAAAAATAAGCAGCTTTTTATCTTCAAGCAATTTCACCCATTGACTCATGGCCATCAACAACATTCACAGCTCTAAATTATCATCAGGATGACCAAATCCTGCACTCCAGGGTAGGACCTGATCACCACAGGAGCTGGGAAGAAGGTTTCTCCTATCTGCTGTGCTGCACAGTTGTACAGGTGCATTGTTGGGTATGATAGAAAGCTGACCCCATGGAAATGCTGGTGGTAGAATATAAGGCTTTGAATACCAGAAAATGTCAGAATAACCAGTTTTGTGTGATTGATGAGAAATCCCTACGAAGCCTCCCCAGCTGCTGCCCAACTCTGCTGCTGTGCTAGGCGTACAGACCACAAAGAGCAGCAAGCCTATGACTTGCAGGACAGTTCAGACAAGACAGCTAAAGCAAGGCAGACAGAAATAAAGTAGTATCTTTTTACTCCCAACTCCAAATTTTAGTTTCTCCAGTTGTAGATAGTTTCTTGACTGACTAATCCTACCCCCAGCAAATATAATTTAATTTTACTGTAGCCATATATGCAAACGTAATATGAGAAAATCATGGCATTAACATTATTAAGGAGTAACAAAATTATATTCCTCAAGTAAAACCTGAAACACAACTTAATCTAATACATTCCGTGCACACAGACACACATATATATACACACACACTCATACCGAAACAACATTAATTTAAACATCATGTTTCTGAAATCTATTAATCTGAGGTCAGTACATGCAAGATTGAAAACTGCACTTACACATGATTTCTCTGCCATTCTATCATATTTATCTATTAGCACAGTACAATACTAAGCACAAATACTTCAGAGAAATACAAAATCAGGAAGAACTCATATTTCAATACCCCATGTGTCTACATTTAGCCCTTATCTAGGGCTAAGCTACAGCAGTTGCTCTATCATCCCATCACCCCTCCCCAGCAGAGGAAGGGATCAGGAAAAGGAGAGAATACCCATGGGTTGGAATGAAAACAGATTTAATGAAACAGACATACACACACCAATATGAAGTATATAAAGTTATACTCAGCCCAGAAAAATTCCAGCAGCCACAGTAAATGGGAAAGCATCATACAGAGCAGAAGGGTGAGCAAGCACCTCCAGGAACAGAAAGATGAGACAGAAGAAAAGCTCCTGCTCTCAAACTTCCTCCTTTATACTGAGCTTGATGTTCATGAGATTCACCTGGAGCCACCTCAGGTCCCTGCCTCTTGGCTGATTCCAAACTGCTAACACCTGCAGCCCATGGCTAGCCCCAGGATTCTGTCCCAGCAACACCAGAACACCACATAAAACAAACGAAAACTAGGAGTTTTTTGTGTATGCAGGAGCAAACCCAGCAGTAGCTACAGCCCAACCAAGTATCATAGAGCTTTAAGTGCCAATTTAAAACTGACAGTTTAAAATTGCTACCCTTAAAGTTCCCAGGACTCACGTGAGCCACAGCAATGCTCTGCAGACCCCTGAGCCTGTAACCTGACTGTGAGTGCCCAGGAAGCAGCAACAGAAACACGTTCTTCAAATTAAAAATGACTCTTTTAAGAAGAACAGTATGCATTTAAGAGTAGTGTTTCAAGTAGTACATAATGTTGCATAGATATACTATGTTACTAAAGGTTTGTTACAAAAACGAAATTAAAAAAACAGTTTAGGTCTGTGTCTGTGCAAGTAAAGCAGCCCTGCATGGACGTGTGGGCCTGTAAATGCTATATACGCAAACCCTCAGTGCATTGAGTAAACGCCAGCTCTGTACCTTAGGACTCAATTCTAAGTCTGGTTACCTTCCGGATTGCTAAGTCTTTCTAAATTAGAACAAGCAATTTCTCTTTGTTTTACCTAATATTTGAAAATGGCAAAAAAGTCCCATGGGTCACTGAAAATTATCCCTTCATTCCTGCCGCCTGTTTCAAGTCAGTCAAAACATTCCAGACTTCAAAAGGGGGCTTTGCCTGCTTAGGCCATTTTGGTGTCCTTCTGTAGCTGGCCTATGAGGGATTGGTTATTTGGATAAATTAGTTTGTGGAGCCTGCTGGCCTTCTAGAAGACCTCAGTGTCTGACTGCAAATTAGTTCTACCGAAGATGCAGAAATCCCTGGGCAGACGAGAAGAAATAAATGGTGATAAAATCTAATACTACAATGTTTGTAATATGATTTTATTCAGCTCTGCAGCTTGTAAGCAAAGCTAATGTTGAATTAAAAATTTTAAAACATAAAAACATCCATGAAAGCACAAAATCAGATCAGTATCCAAGTCACAGCAGAGAAGGCTGAACGCCAACTTTAAAGTTAAGCTTCCAGCAGGAATCTTTTACAAGAACAAACAAAAAAAACCTCCTGATTTTCCACAAAACCAAGTAGGTATTTACATTACGGATGCACCCCTGCTTTAGCCAGGAAGTCACACAGTTGAATTCTGCTGGAGCCTGGGCTGTGAATAAACTGCTATACAGCCTTTTAGTGCATAGTTGTCCAACTGCCTAAGGAGAGTTTATCCTCAAGGAAGAAAAGTTGGAGAGCCAAAACTAACAAACATGGCTCCTCGAGCGGAACAATGGTCCAGAAAACCTACTAAAAAAGAAAATAAACTTCACTGGCCATTTGCTTTTTACTGTTAAGGGCTAAGCTACAACTTCATCAAGAGTTCTGAGAAGAGACTTCACGCAGAACGGAATGCGTACACTGCACATACAACTGAGCAGGAGTCAGATGGATTGTGTAGTTTTTATACACCCATTATACACTCATTTTTAGAAGGTGACCTAAAAATGCCTCATGTCTTAACAAAGACAAAGGTTTTCTGTGAGGAAAAGAGGGTTTGTAGCTAAAATTAGTGGCAGCATCTGCAGACAGACCCCCATGAAATCCTTGCAAGGTCTCTGTCCTTTTCCTAAAGCCAGGACCATGAAAAGTAAGTGCTGCTCATGCGTGGAAAACACATGAACAGTTACACTGGCAGAGGGATTAACTTCCAGTATCACTGGCAGAAAACTACAAGTGCTCATTAAAAATAAGAGCTATGATGAATGTTGTCTTTCGGCTCTGGTTCTGCAAAGATGAGGATGTCCAACACATGACCTGCAGGTAGAAGCACCATGCTGCAAGCATGGTTGCCTATGGCAGTGCAGGGTTTCTGCTACCAATAAGATGTACATTTTAAGTAACAAGAATTCCTCCACGGTGTTATTGCAAACCCAGCTGAAGGAGCAGGTTGCACTGAATGAAGTACACTCCTCAAACTGTCCTCAAATAGCTTACAATCTTCTGAAGTATTTTCACTAAAATGTTTTTAAAGAAAATCTTCTACTACTAGTTACAGACTGAGCAGTTACCATAAACTGCCCAGCAGCAGCCTGGTTCAGTGAAGGGAGTTGAGATCCATCAGCTAGTTCTGGCTGTTCATTATTGTTGACACATTTGTGGAGCTTATGGCTTATGTTCCCAATATCCTACCAATTGCGGCTAGAGAGGCAAAGGAGAGAGGGAAGGGTGCGGGCGATTACACGTTACAGGTTCAGTTACAGATTGCAGTTGATGGTGCTTGTTGGTTACTGCCTTGCAGAGCCTTCCAAAAAGGAAGTGCTAGACATTTCTTCAGAAGGGAGCACAGTGCTGTGCCAGCCTTGGAGAGACTGAGGTAGCACCAACATACCTGATTTTCACAGGTAATGACAGCAAGAGTTTTCAACCAAAGGTGAAATACTTGTACTAGCACTCATTTTCCTCAAAGACTTTGCTCCCTAATGTGACAAACAGGCCATGTGACAGCAGGACAAGATGCCATCGATGACATTGTTCAAGCCCTGAGCTCCCGCCTGGCAGTCCCCAGCCATGCCCACATGCACAGCCATGCCACCACCGTGGTGGTGGCCTCTGAAACCACTACCAGGCTGGAGCAAAACCCAGCTCACCGCAAACAAAATGAACCTCCTATCCCTTCTGTAGCAAAGATAACCTTGAAAATGTGAAGAGGATGTAATCTGATGCCTTGGTGAGGCTGCAAGGAGCTGGAAACAGACGGAGAGCTGTGAAATGCCCCAGCCATCTCTGGGCCCCATGGACTCAGCATTTCTGTGGTCATGGAGTGTGGCATTTGTCCAAGATTCCACACAATCTTGCATGTTTGCTGCAAAATTCATTATTTTGCTGCAGCCAGGTGGTGGATGGTTTTTGGTTGGTTTGTGTGCATCCACCCCCCCCCCCCCCTTTTTTTTTTTTTGCTGAAATGAGCTACTCATTCTGCACCTTTCCACTAGCAGAGGTCTGAGATGAATTTTCAGTGCAGCTGTCGCACTGCAATATATGGTATGGGATAAGCAGCAGAACAGTGTCCAGTGAGCAGCAGGGAGGAGCAAGAAGTTGGAAGTACGCAGCCAGGCTGCCCAGAGCACCTCAAATAGTTGAGGTTTGGGCACTACCAGGGGAATCGGAGAAGATGAACTGCCGATGCAAACTGGGAGCACCTCCTTTCTTGGCTCATTGGGTACACACTGTTTGGATCTAACTTGGCTGCTGAGGGACTCTGAGTCTTTGCTCTGTTTTCCAAATGGGCAAAGTCCATCATCGAAAATACTCAGTGCTGAAAATACTTCTTGGTCTACCACTTTACAATGACAATTTTCAACTATGAGTTTCTCCCCATGGACTACCACCTGGTTTTAGGAGTGGCTAGATCCCAAACAGCTTTTGGATTCTGTGTTGTAATTGCAGAGTCTTAATCTATCCCTCACCCTCTTTTGCTTGCATGCACACAGAGCAGAATCAACAAAAACAGTGTTCACATCTTTGTTTGCACTGAGATTCTTTTACCTTCTGGCAACTACTTTTAAGAAATCTCTATGCTGGTCAACTGTCTTGCAAATGCAGCAGCCTGTCCAATTATGAATGAAATAAAGTGACGCATAATTGCAGGATTTTATTCACCAGTTTAATACCTATCCAACGACACAGCAACCAGAAGAGACAAACCCCACAGTGGTACTGCTGCGCTTCTGGCTCCTCAGTCCTCACTGTAGCAGAACCTGAGTGCTTGTGGATGCAGCACATCCACTCAACAGTTACTGGTTTAGATTTGGATAATCCTGACAGCAGCCATGACTACCACTCATATGGGTAGAGTGAAGCGAAATTCTGAGCAGACAAAATGTTTCACAGCTTCTCTGGACTAAGAGGTGAAAAGAAGGAATGGAATTAATAACCCCAAGAGGAGTGCCAGTGGTGCCAAACCATGAACAAATATTTCCCTTAACACTCCTGTTATGTTAGGTGACAGTTACATTTGTCATTACAAAAGCTCCAGTGTACCATTACCCAACTCAAACCCACAGCAGCACACAAAGCCCAGGCTATACCAGGCACGCAGAGGCAATACTGCCGTGGGAGTCAAAGAAAACCCTGACAGCATCAGGAAACGCTTTTCATGCACAGAGGAAAGCCTGATCCCCAAAACGAACTGAGCCTGGGTGGTGCTTAAAGCCTGGGATTGCAACAAATTTAGGATCATCCCTGTCTAGCAGCAGCCAGTAACCATAGCCATCCCTTCCTCAATGGGTGAATTGGTCCTTTTCACACATTGATGCAGCAGTGATAGATAAATATCCAAATGTACACAGAGACAGGCTGTGGAACAAATGAACATTGGAAAATAATCACAGCCATACTGCTTTAGACAGTAAAAATGACACTAGACAAGAAGCGTAACAAAAACATGCAACAGACTCATGAGGTGGTTCAGTTCTTTCTACTCTCTTGCTATATGAAAAACTAACACAAGCACCAGGGCAAGTGGATATACAAGGGGAAGAGATAGAGAGAAGGATGTACAAAGTAATGTCAAATGCAAGGGGAAAAAAAAAACCCCAAACAAAAAAACCCCCAGAAACTAAATGCAGGAAATCTAACCAAATTTACCAAATAGCAGTTTTTGGAGTTTTTACAACTGGTAAAAATAAGGCAATGTGCACTGTTTCTGTTAAAACAACCTAGAATAAAATCATAGAGGTATCATTTTGATGTTCACTGAGTGCCAAGAATGATATTACAAGCTAAAATGCATAAAGCACTTCTGACCGTGCATGAAATACTATTTTAGAACATTATTAACCATGTTGTAGCAAAATTTCTTACTGTGACTTTATAATCAGGCATTTACAAGAAACAATGCTCCTAAAGACTTTTAGGAAATGCAAGTTTTCCCACTGTTCATAAGACTTTGCAGCCAGGAGTTGCACCACCCTCTCCCAGAAGCAATATCTGCATATATTCACACAAGCAAAGAGAAATAGCTTCAAACAAGTTGAAAACTCCAACAGATCAAAACGTTAACAATATAAATGCAACCAGTCAAGTACTTTGAGCAAGCAACAACCATCATTTTGTAATATGAATCACTGAAGACAAATGTTGAAGTCTATCCTTATTTTCTGTAGCTTCAGCCCTCACCTCTCTGAATTGCACCATTCACAGTTTCCAGTGATTCAAAGTGCACGAGGCTTTCCACAGCTTTCCAACCACTTAGTTAGAACAAAACTAATTAGCACTTTAAAGGCCATAACGACTTTTCTCATTAGGACTTGCAAGTAGTTTACTTACAGACTTCCCATTTATTCCCCGAGGGTCTTCCACTGAAGATTTCTTCTTCTGAATTCCATAGGAGCTCTTAGTTCCAGTGAGGTTCAGTCCCAGTACACACACACACCTGTGGGAGAGAGAGCACCACGTCGTCAAACTAATTTGTTGCCTTGAAATGAAGAGCTCATCTTTACATTTGCAACTTTCCACCAACTAACAAGTATTTACAAGTTGGGAGCAGTTATCTTTGCTGAACTGAACTAATCTTGTGAACATAGTTGAGCTGATTATTGCAAATCCAAAAGCAGTTGAGCCAAAAGCAGGCAGTGAGAGCCCCATTGTGCTGTTGGGAGATGGATAAAAGGCAGCTGGGAACTCTTCTGCTGCTGCTGTTTCTGTGCCAGTAACACACCTATGCATCTTTCCCCCCTCCCCGCCTTTTTTTTTTTAAGGTCAGCCTTTCCCTGGTATCTCTCAGTGTCAATTGTACTGTAATGCTAAGAGGAAATCATAACAAAGCAATATGCTTGTAGATTGAGCCAGGACAAAACAGAAAATCCACAACATTTTCAAAACGATGCCCTCAAGCTAAGAATATTTTTATACCAAATCTCTTCAAGCTTGCATTAGGGCCACAGTTCTAGCCTCTATAAATTTTAAATATGGGATGCCCTGTGTTCTCTCACCTTTGGAAATGGTGTTCTTTGAAATTAAGAATAGTGAAGCACTGACAGGAATTATAAAAGGCTTGTTCCCCTAGAAAGACATCTATTCAAAATGTTCTTTCCTTACAGAGCCAATTTTCTTTAGAATGAAACGTTGTGATCTTCTTAACACTTGGAAATAATCATTTGAATAATTAAAACAAACAAATAAAGTCCTCATTAGAAAAATTGGCTATTTTTTTAAGACATGGGGGAAATGCCATCTGCTAAAGAACAATAAAAACACAAACTTGATTTTTTAAGTGTGTATATATGTACAGCTTATATACACAGAAGTATGAATAGCCCTTTTCTTATCTATAACAAGCAAAGATCCAATGGTCTAAAGATACTCAGTCTGTCCTAAAATACCTCTGTATCGAAACTTGTTTATTTTAGGATCAGGATCCACAAGCCTTATTCTGCATCTTTCTACCCGAACAGGATTCTTGCAGGAAAAAAAAACCTCTTCAAGCCCAGTTCTTCTGTACCCAACAAATCCATACAGGACACTACTCGCTGCACACATTCAGCTGCTGCTACAACATCTAAAGGTTAAGAAAGTGCTACAGGTCCACTTCACATCCTCAGGAAGATGGTAATACAAACCATGCTTCTGTAACATATCCACTCCCTTCTTTCTGGTTTACAGTTGAGACATCAAATCCAGTCCTGCTACTGCTGAGAACAATGGCCAACCCAAAATATTCCTTTGAAACCAGGTTTTAGTGCTCATGTTTGTTCTGACACCAGATCATAGGTTAGAACGTGATTCAAGGCTATAAAAAGTGACACTTAAAGCTAGTGAGGGAAGGACAAGAATTTGTTCTAACTTAACAAAAAATAGCAATAACAAAGAGCAGAACAGTTCCCTAACAATGTCCCACTCCCAGCAATGACTGACACTTGTTTCAAAAACCCTTTTACTGCAAAATTCAATAAATGGGAAAACCGCACAAGCTGAACGTCTGCCACTCCAGCCAGTGAATGGAATGGAATCTTTTCTAATGGAAAAAAGTCTTCAGAAGTCAATTGATGTAATGACGGTATGTGGATGACCTGACAGCTTTTCAGATCAGCAGTGCTCTTTACTAATGGAAAGAAAACTTCACCAAGACTGGTAATCATCTATGTTTAAAAAGCATTTTCTACTAAAGCCCATAAGGAAAAAGCAAATGTTTTAGTGTATATCATCCTTCTACCCCAGTTAGGCGACCTGGCTTGCAGAAGCTGCTGTAGTAAACATTTTCTCTCTGGAAGAGGTT
The DNA here is from genome assembly GCA_013396975.1 of Bucco capensis. Lineage (NCBI taxonomy): Eukaryota > Metazoa > Chordata > Aves > Piciformes > Bucconidae > Bucco > Bucco capensis. Next base: position 60,085 of record VWZO01006694.1, on the reverse strand, counting down.
CCTATAACACACCAATATCAATAGAGCTCACTACTGCATATTCTGCACTCCAAGTCACTGCAAAAGAGATTTAGGAAAAGCTCCTCTATATATCCACACAGTCTTGGGGCAGAGGCTTGTCTTTCTCAGCAGGCACCAGGGACCTCTGGCAGTGGGTTCAAGCTAGCACAGAACAGCTGATTCACAGTATAACTAGGTGATTTTAATTTTTTAAAAATTCAACTTTTACAACAAGAGCACCTTCATGATCCTTATTATAATTGTCATTTTAGGTTATTTTTAACATTTAGTAAAGCTTTACAAAAACTAGTTAAATTACCTTGAGTTGTTAATGTATCAAAAATTACACCTAAATTACTTCGAGTATCTATTACAGAGAAGTTGTTATATGCAAAATATGCCAACGACTATGAGGGAAAATACCTCAAATGGTTGAAAAAGTCATGAAAGTACATATCACCTTTTATTTTTTCCCTACTATTTTAGAAGCAATTTGCATGGTAAAATAGTATTAAATACAGGAGGGTAGCAGTTAGAATCCTACCTAAAGCAGCACAGAGGTACAGAAAAGAGTTTTCAGGGGATTTTATTCCCTTCTTTCTGAAAGATAAGCCAACACTTTGCAATTCTCCCAGCACACAGGGACCCAAATGCGTGCCCTCGTAGCCAGCAGCTCCCTGGCGAGGCTCTGGAGGTGGCCAGGAGCTGCGAGGGCTGTCTCTGTCTGAGCACACCTGAGAACCTGACTAAAGCCAGTGGCTGGTTACCTGGGAAGCAGACGATAAATGCAGTCAGGGACACAGAAATAACGGCTTAGAGCTGGAACGTATTGGTGGAGGGTGATCTCTTGCACAGATGTCACCAAACAGAAGTCACTGGCCACGGCCGACTCTTGGCTCTTAGAGGCACTGCTATTTAAGGATAAGGAACCTGATTTCTTACCCTTGCCAAGCTGCTGTCCGTAGAAGCTCTGCATTTCCCATGCAAGCCCTAATCTGCCACTAACCCCTGCATCTCAGAGCCATCCTAGGGCTGCTGTAATGCACATTCAGCTGTGGTGAGCCCTTGCTGAATCTCACTGTGATCAGGAACAGCAGGGGCCCACAATACCTTGGACCACCTTCCCCATTCCATCACCAAGGAGAAGGAATTGAGATTTTTTCTTGTTCCTGTTCCACCAGCAAAACCACTGCTGTCTTAGTCCCTCCCAGCGGACTATGCCATTGCAGGGCCTCCAAGATGAGGTCATTTTTAGTGTCATCAGTGGATACCACTTTTTTAGAACAAGTTTGCCAGACTGGTCACACCTCCTGAGGAACTCTTAAGTTTTGCCTGAGCTTTATTAGAAAATCCTATCTCCCCAAGCCATATTCATTCATCGGAAGAAAAAACCCCCCACACAACATAAGCACCACACGCACTTTAACATTTGAAAGAAAAAGGTTATGAGGCTGGCAATAATGGTGGTTTTTTACTACATAAATGATAGCATGTGGTATTTTATAGTTAATGTTGAGTAACTCAATGATTTTGATTTTAGGTGTTATATTTGGAAAGCTTTCTTATCAGCACTTGCTAAAGCCTCAGTACACTCACCCCATCCCCAGATAGGCCTCTCGTCCCCTATCCCCACTTTCTTTTAAGGTGTTTAATTTGGCAGATAACCTGGGTAGCATTTAGAAAACAATTATTTCCAAATGCTAGGAAAGAAACTTGCCAAGCGTAACAGCTAAAAACCAAAAAGAACAAATAAAAAAGGAAATAGAACAGAAGGGGAAAATACTTTTAAAAACTGAAACTTAGTAGAGATCTTTCAGCAGCTTTATAAACAATTAACTCCAGCACTGCAACTGAGGACCACATCTGACTCAGCCCAGAATGCCTGTAGATGCAACACAGCATCCTGACTTTCAGCCAGCCTCAGGGACTCCAGTAAAACAGAGAGGTGCCCAGATGAGCAGGACCTAGCATGCCCCACATCAACAGCAGTGCTGGCACTGACCTAAAGCCAGACCCTGGGCCAGCCTCAGAGCTCTCTGTGGGTGCACAGCCTGCAGGTAGCACACTGCGCAGCATCACGAGAGGCGGCTCACCATTTCTGCATTGGCATAGGCGTCCACCTCAGGCTTCCTCCCCCCACCACTACCATCAAGCAGAAATGTATGGAGTGACTAAGCTATCTGAAGATAGTGGAGCGAGATTAATAGAAAATTTCCATATGAAGAAATAAAGGCAAAAGATGTTGGCATGTTTATCAAGGCATGGGACTCTGCTGGCTTCTGATTTCAGCAAGCTCAGAAGAGCTCTCTGGTCCCAATGTTGGAAGAGGCTTGGTCAAATACAAAGAAACCTCTCCTAAGGTGAAGAAAGAAACCTGACAATACAGTGACCAAAACTCCCACGGCATCTGGGAAGGGCAAAGGTTTAAGACTGGAGAGCTAAAAAAATGAGGTTAACAATTTGCCATTGCTTTTACAAGTTCTAGAAATGACATAGAACTGGTTCAGAAACCATCTTGATTAAGTCTTTGTATTGCTTGCTTCATCTACCATGCTTAGGAATGGTTTACGCTGCGAATAGGACAAAGCCCCTGGTATGTGCAGCAGGTAGGAGACATGGTGCCAGCAATGGTTGGATTGCCAAGAGGATCTCCAGGGTAGAGGTGCCCAACAGGACCCTGCCTGTCAGGAAGCTCCTCAAAGGGCCAAAGTGGGAGACAGACACAGGTATGTCATTTTAAAACAATAATGTTATTCCAAAAGCAGTGCTCTCCAAACAGAGCAGAAGATCAGATTTTTCACTGAATACCAAATACACATGAAAGTCAAACTGTAAAACAATATTGAAATTATACTGGCGACTTGCTTGCCAAAATTTTTTTAAATGACTTACAAAACTAATGTTTAAACTACCCAGTGGAATCAACTTTATTTTTACCTGAAATGCAAGTTTAAAATGTTCAAAGAAACATGATAACAGTTTGGGACAGGAAATAAAGAATATTTTTAAGGTAAAAAACATAAGAGAAACTTATGTTTTAAAAAATTAATTATTACAATTTACAGTATGAATTCTGTGCCTCAAACAGGATTAAACAGCTTTGCTCTTAGCATTCCTGGGATCTTTACTGTCAGAGTGACAGAAATCTCTACTTTCCCTGGGTTTATTTATGTATCACTAATAAAGAGAAAACAGGAGAGCACAACAGCCAACTCCTTCATTGTGAGTTTTTTAAGCTACATATCCCTTTTCTGCTATCCCTTTTCTGTTGAACACTACAAAAGGCAAGGGGGTCCACAGATTCTGTCTTCCTGCTCTTTTTATGATTCAGTTTGCATGGGAATACGCAGCTAATGAAAGAAATTACAAATAAAACATCAGGCCTGGAATAAACAGCAGCTGTCAGGTACCAGTGAGTTTGTTGCTACCCACATGGGTTGTAAACATTTTTATCAATGCTGTTACAAACTCTAGTTCTGAGGGTTGCTGAACCATTCATAAAGTCTAATCCATACTTTTAAAAAGTTTGTTCAAGGATGCAGATACTTGCAGTTTAGCTTACACTGAAATCTATGGTAGAATACCACGTTTGCAAGCTACGACAACGGTCTAGGGGCACTGCATCCAGACTAGCCTTCAGAAGATATTCCAGCTACCTCCATGAGCCGCAGTCCTCAGTTAGGGACATTTCCACACATATTGTCCTTCTGTCTCTTATTTTCTGGTGCAGCCAGACTACCTGCTCCATGCCTACTCTGTGAGTTTACAACTACCCTCATCATAGCTCATGCTTAAAACAGCTTTTGGCAGAGAATGAACAGCCCTAACCTGGAAATTGTTTCATAGGGACTTTCCACACACCACACTCTCTTTTTGGAGAACTTCTCCCAGCACTGAATGATTGATTTCTCTTCTTAAAACCATATTTTTATTCTAAAAGACTATGGAAAGTGTGAGTCTTCAAATGCAGCAACTGTCCAGTGCCACTGTTCATACTGCTTTTTGCTAGAGCATATGTAACCATGAAAGCAGTTCGCTGCTAAAAGTCAATTTGAACTACTCTTTGCCATTTAAATGCAACACCACGTTCCTTAGAGCCTAAAAGAAAAAATAATGCCTGTTAAAAATTGAAGAAAACTCTTATCTTTGACTTTTTGAGAGGAAAACTGTCTATTGGGGTTTAAAGAACAGAATATGTCTAGCAAAGTACAAGTTTTGTTCCCAAGAGCAATACCACAGACTAAGCTGTCTCATAACTAGCCATGACCGAGAGTCCTTTCGGCGGGCAAACCGAAAGAGGCGGCACGGGGCAGGCCCTGCCCGTCCATGACGCCGGCCCTAGGCACCCTCCCCGTACCGAACACAGCGCTGGGTCGTGCGGAGAGGGCAGGGGAGAACATCCATCCGGCTCCCACCGGCCTCCGGCAGGCAGACAGTAGGCGACGGCTCGGCTCGGCCGTGCCCAGGGTACCGGTCAGTGCTGTGGCCCTGGGACCGCTGTCGGTGCCCCAGCACGGNCGGTGCCCCAGCACGGGCCGCCGGTCCCCGTCCGCCGAAGGAGGAGCTGTCCGCTGCTGGCTGGGGCTGGACACCTCCTCGGACACCTGCTGTGCTCACAGTGGGAGGTCCCCGGGAACGGGCCGCAGGCAGACGCGCAACGAAGCGCCCGCAGATGTGTACCCTCCCCACGGAAACGCGCAG
>VWZO01006694.1:0-45768 GCA_013396975.1 Bucco capensis | reverse complement strand
CCCCCCGCCCTTTTTGTTTTGTTTTGGGTTTTTCAGTGCCCTGTATTTAGTCACTAGAAATCTAGCATTGGGGTTTTCCAGCTGTTGTGAGGAATCCTGTGATTGTTGCACGCCTATGTGTGTGTATTTCTGTAGGTGAGTGTTATGCCCATGCAACCTACACCAGAAGAGGCTCAGCTCAGTGCTGTGGCACCCTGTGCAAAGAATTGAATGAAAAAAGCTGGGAGTAAATCACAGGGAACTTCTGGATCAGGGGAACTACATCTTAGACCTTAAACTATTAGATTGTGTTTGAACAGGTTATTTAATTTATCACATACCATCTCGATACTTTAATTTTCCTGATTATGTATGCAACATTGGTCTTGTCTTGATTTCAGTTTTACAGCTGAGTTTTCATTTGTATTTCTAGTTACCTCTCGAGAAAGAGTTTCCCTCCAGGAACCTAGCAACCCAGGAAAAAAATAAGCTGTGTCACAAGGTACTTGTGCATTTTTCTGCATTTTATCATGTATGTATCATCTTTTTGATTTTATATGTCAGGAACAGGAATTAGGTCTACATGTTGATTATAACAATGTATTTTCCAAAAAGCATGTAACAAAGATAACATCTGAAAGGTCCCAACTCTATGTTTCTAACTGGAAAAAAAAAAAAATCACTGTAGCCTGTCTGTCTTTGGAGAAACAGACAGGTTTCCAAAGAAATCCTGCAGAACGCTCAATGCATTCACCTTGTCTAGTTTAATAGAGCCAGAAAATTATTAGAGTGTGTTTTAATACTTGCTGTACATGTGATGTAGGAAGCCAAGCCTCACAACAGTTTAAACATTGATATACCCAGCTTAAAAAAGCTTGTCAAATAAACCAAACTGTTCTGGGGGCAAACCCATGTTGTGTTTAAACTGCAGAATGGGGCACTGGGCCTGGTCACTCCCATGGCTAAGTGGAGAATGTATAGATTTAAAATACATTTTGCCACACTAGTTTCCAGAGGATTGTTTTGGCCTCATATTTCAGTACCATGAACCAAAACTCTGGTCAATGTTTTGACAACAGAGCCAGAAAAAACAAAAAAGGCTTAGCCTGTGAAAAAGAAACGAAGATATAGTGAAGGAAAACAGTAGTCTCTCTGCCACTGCATTACTCAATCCATATGTGGACTTAAACACAGGAAATACCCACCATTCACCGCAATCAAGCCAGGGGCTTGTGCATCAGAAAGTGCCTTGTGGAACTAATTGGACTCTATTAAGATTGTCAGTGACATAGGAAAGCATTTTGAAATTTGAAATCAGAATACAGAAAAAAGAGAATCTGCTGCAAGAGTGTTAATTTTAAAAAACCAAACTGACATTCACCACAACACTGCAACCTCACAATGTGCTCTTATTATGGCTTTTTGAATAAATGAATTATAATTTTGTGATGTTTGTGTTGTTAAACTCTTTATGCTTACTCTTCCTCTAAAGTCTTCCTGACACAGAACATGCTCTGGGATCAAAACATTACCAATTTAAAATGCTAATAAACAATGTGTATGGTACCTTTCCTAAAGGCAAAGTTTATGGAGAAAGCACAGACACAAATAACAGGCTCTAGAATAGGTTGTATTTTTTTTTTTCATTTTATAGACTTGAATGAAAACAACAACATTTGTCCTTGCCAACAAGTATTTGGCAAAGTGTTTATTTTAGCAATTCCATGCCAGATATCTCCTTGTGAGGTTTTGGTGATACTTCTCCTGGCTGCATTCTTTTTTTTTGTTGTTGTTGTACAGTTGCCTTTAGATCTTCAGTTTAGTGAGTCTCTATTAGACCTGACAAAACAACTTTGCAATTGTCAATTAAAGTCAACCTAGGGGTACTTTTTACTGAATTCACACTCCTATGAACCTTTGTGATCTTTGTCTGATCTTTCTTCCTAGTGCTTTGCATCAAATCAAGGAGAGCACTTGTGTTTGACACTGCTGCACTGTGGATCAAGTCGCTTAGCCTTGCAGACAGACAAGGAAGGGTTTGCGGTGTTTTCCACTGTTTTCAAGTCATCAAATAGGGCTGCTGTAGAGCTGTCTGAGAAAAACATCAATTCCTCTACACCAGCCGTGCAAGTACTGTTGGCAGCACTAGGAACATCGAATTTAAATGTTTTGGATGCTGTTTTGTCTCTGATCCTCTTTTGCATCCAAAGGATATTTAATCCAAAATTCATTAAAAATTAAAGTTCTTATGTTTGTACTACTTGCAAGAGCAAACCTGTTCACACAGATCAAGATTTACAGCTGTAACTCCCACATGTTAAATTCCAGCTGACTGACATTTGGAATACAGGTAGCAGAGCTGAAGCTGCATGTGAAAGCCTTACACTGGTCTGCAGGGATTTTGACACACTTATGAACAACATAGTGGCAGTGGAAGCTTGCTCTCTTCTGTCATTTCTTAAAACCCCATTTCTCCATTCCACAGCCTGGAGTGAAAGGTGGGGTTCCTGAGGGTCACTGCTCAATTTTCTTTCCTGTTTCTGGCGCTATAATGCACTCAGACAACTTCAGATCAACTCTGGATCCACAGATGACCATCTCCTCATCCCAACTACCTATTATTCTTCAAACTCAAGCAGCAGCCATATCTTCACATTTTGCAACTTCTGAAGATCTGACTTCAGAGTTTATGAACCATTCCTTGCATTTTATGTGGTCTGTTGAGGGGAAGAGCAGGGAGAAAGTCTTTATATAAATATATAAAGTGGGGTGACTTTACAGGCATGAGTCAAGTCTGATTGTAATGTAAACACAATTGATTGTTTTGTCGGTAGATGTCTGCAAAGTGTGTTTGGAGTATGATATATTCAGAAAGCAACTGAATATGTAATAAATTCAGAACAGACAAAACAATTATTTCCCTATAAATAAAATTGTTCATCCTCCTTACATATTATTCTTGGTTTGATTGTTTTTTCAATGCAAAGCAGTGTATGTATAAAAAACTGATCTGTACAAAAATCTCAGCCCCATCCATGCATCCACCAACATTCCTGTGGGAACGAAAGAGGAAAAAAGAAAATTTTGGTATCTTGAGATCTAGAGTATTGATAGATGTCCTGCCATTAATTGTTAAAAATGAGAACAAGGAACCGTGGGCACTAAGATCATATCCTGAGAGTTTCTACCACTGGCTTTGGAGTGATAGCAAGCAAAAATCACTCCTGAAGGTCAGTGTAATTAGATTTCTAAGTTATCCATATTTTTCCTAATTCCAACCCCTGATACTCTCAGTTACACCTGAGGATCAGCCTTTGAACCCAGTTACTCTAAAAAAAGGTTTTTAATTCCACAAAACGGTAAATAACTTTACTAATGAGTAATGTGAGCACAATGGCACAGACTATTGAAGAGTCCTTTAGTTTGTTGATGTATAGTATAAGTAATAGTTGTGGGACCTAGAGTATAAATTAGAGAATACTGAAGACAGTTAGATTCCTCTTATAAATTCTTAAAATAACCATGTAATCAAGTATTAAGTCTAAATCAGCTAAGCAATCTTGGAAAACATACTGCTAGAGATGTGATAGATCCTTGGCTGATGTAAACAGATGTGGTTCTCTCAATGTGCTTCTCACACAGCTGCAGATTTATCTCCATAATAATCCACATACTGGAAAATGTTCTTCCCTGCCACTGGCCAAATCACTCCCTAGTGTCTTGTCCATCCTTCCGGGAGTTGAGAAATACAGAGCTCAAAGTGTGTGTACTCTGAATTGAGGAAAATGCAGCTGTCAGTGTGTATGAAAGTGTATTACTGGATCAAAATAAAAATAATAAATCACATCCGCTACAGTATAGTGGGAAAAGAGAAGTACTATTTTACACATTACATTTTCTAATATTCCAGGGTAAATGACCTGGAAAAATCCAAACATTGTTATTATTAGCCCTGTTCTCTCTCTCACTTCCTTTCTTCCCCCTCTACTCCTGCCTGTCCCCACAAAAATTCAGGCCAATTCCAACCACTTTTGAGAGAAGAGGAGAACTCCCAAACATTGTTAAGTTCCAATAGCTGCCATGAAAATTTGTGGCTGAACGGAAGAGAAAAAGCAAGACCAAGGGCAACTGGAACAAAGGATGGACAGAGGACTGTGGTTTTGCAGTATGTATACATGACCACTACATTTAGCCAGGGTCGCTGAACACAATGACTTCATCCATGCTGGTGTGCCTGAAGTGTGACCTCAGCTCACTTTGGCTTCAGTTTGTGTTGAAGGTTCTTAGCAGTAGTTGGCAGCTCTGTGGATGTGACACAATGTATATAGCTCTCTCTTCATCCAAGAGCCAGGATCAGTTTCATGCTGACCCTGCAAAAGACATTTGCACTATCTGGAGCTTGTCCTGTTGCTGTAGCTTGGATGTATGGATACACTCTATGGAGACTGCAAGCCTGCAGAAGAATTTTGCAAAGACTGTGATGATTTTGCAATAATTCCAAGCAAATTCTGAAGGCCTTCCCCGCATTCCTCAATTTCAGCTCTACACTGACCATGCTGAATTACAGGACTTGGCTTTAAGTGCAGTTTGAAGTATAGGATGGTTTGGAGCAGTCAGAAAGATGTATGTGTGCCTGAACACATTGTAAAATAAGTAATGTAAACTATGCATATGGAAGAAGAAAACAGAAAGTCGATTTCCAATGTCTTCATAAACCATAAAATATGTCCTACAAGTACAATAAAATCCTTTGTCAATGACAGGCATTACTCCGTGGTAATTTTTCATTACACCGTATCCATTTGCATGTGCCACTAACTCTTGCTTGCAGAGGTCCACCGCTCTAGACAGACAAATCTTTGGAGATCTATTCTTTTTGGTGAATTTATCAGATTTCCAGCCCCATTTCCCCTCCCTTTCCAATTTCTGTTCCTTGCTTGCTGTCGTGCTGGCTGCGGTGGATTGCTGAGGTAGGCCCACATAACTAATCCTGTGGCATCAGGGTGAGCAGCTCGCTTACTGGCCTCCCCTTGCTTTTAGTCTTGTTTGAAGTGACCCCCCACCTCGTGCTTACTATGATATGGAAACTGGCTGCCTCTGCAGTAGATTCAAAACCTATATGGTACACATAGGATGCTACCGTGGTGGAGCACAGAAAAAGAGCCCTGTCAAACCTCTGTGCTCCAGGTCCTTTAACACAATGGGTGCTCCCGCTGCACACGCCTTTGTGCAGTGTGTACATTGTGTACCAGTAAGCCCAGCATTGCACTCCATGAAAAACTTTGTTGATACAAGGTTGCTAAAAAGGGCTTAATAAAGCTGTTTTCTAACATGGTAGTTTTTGTTTATTTTCAGAGTTAAAGAACACAGTGCTTTGGTAGCTTTACAGTCTCAGATGTGTAAAGTATTTAAAAATCAGTTCCATAAACCCAAGCAGTTCTACCCCAGGTACATCAAGGGCTAGATTCCAACCACGTATTCAGTATAAGTCATCATGGCTAGGCTTCGCGAATGAAGATCCTGGGATTCAGTATAAGTAATGTAAAGCTATCAGTCATCTTTTATAATAAATAAAGTAAAATTGAAGGAGTAAAGACAAGCTAATAAAATAATTAATATTAGTGGAAAATAACTGGTATACAATAACAAATACATTTCTGTAGACACACCACTTAACTCTAAAAAAATATATATACATCCATATACGATGGCTACAAATGAGCTTGTGATTTTCTTTCAAAAGTATTTGAGCAGGAAGTAAAAAATTTTCCCAGTGGATGAAATAACATTCATTTTTGCCAATCTAAGCAAGGCAGATTTAAATTTTATGTGTATCCAAATGCTTGTTCTTCTCAGCTAATAACCTGCCTGCTGGAAATGCTTCAAATGAAAAGGAGTTCACAGTTCCTAAGCTCAGCTCTGAATATATCTGCCATGCATGTAAACAAGTAAACCATTATGTTTCTTGTTGAGATAAAGAGTACTATGATAAGTGGGGACTTTTACAAAACAAAGGGCTTCCTATTGCAAGTGTGGATAATCTTCCAGAAAACCCCGTGTTTTGGCGAATCACACCAGATTAATCTATTAAGCATCTCCTTTCATCATCAAATTTCCGCTGCCTATCACAGTGGCTGCCTTATCAAGCACCCTTTTCTCAATAGTGGGCCCACTCCTAGGATTTCAGATGCTGGCCTTCTGCGAACGGAAAACAGGTGTCCCCACTGTTTTCAGGCAGGAAAGGTCCCTGCACAGAAGCCTGGGAAAGGGCAGGGGTATCAGCTGCTGTTCTACCTGAAGGGACAGGTAACAGGAAACTGTTGATTCAATGGGCTGGACTTAATAGGCAGGCATTAGTTAGCACTGAGAGTTTTTTGTGAATTAAAAATCCTCATAAGAATTCTCCCCAACAAAAGTTTTGGAAGGAGGGAAGATACGTGCCCAGAGATGCCCTCTGAGGAGCAGCTACTTCTTATAACTCAATTTTAAGTGCTGCATTCTCTTGCATTCCAGAAAATACGAGCTGGGACTTGAGGGCAGAGTGTCAAGCTTTACGTGGTTATGTATAGTGCCTGAGCTGTTAGGCAAATTGCCTATATTCAAGAGGAAATGGATTGCCAATCTCAACTAAAGGCTAATATTCCAAACCAATTAGTATGATGGATCATGTTTTTGAGCTCTCAGTGGCTCCCCTGGCCAGGCATTTGGGCTTTTTTGTTTGTTTGTGTTTTGTGTTTTTTTGTTTTTTCTTTGAGGTAATGAAACTGAGCATATGGTTTCTGACCAGACTATTCATCTCTGAAACAGAGTCATGCTCTTGGTCACGCAGAAATGCCGCAATATGGAGCACAGGCAGAGCTGGGGGTATAAAGAATGGTACTTTAAAGCTGACAGAGAAATTTTTTTCACAGGAACCAGTAAATCCTCAGTCCTTTTGTTCAACTTTCAGCGCTTATCTCTTCTGGTCAAGAAGGAATGAAACAGCTCTTGTCCTGGAGGGTTTCTCAGTGCCCACCTGCCTTCTCTGGCAGAAAGACCTTAATTCGCTGCTCCAGATCCTGCTCCTGAAGAACTGGCTTGTGCAGACTTTACTGTAATAAACCCAAGGTAGGCAGAAAGGCCAGTGTAGTGACAGCAGGAAGAGCCAGTCTGCTCTCAGCTCCTTGCTTTGACAGCAGGGCTGCTCAGAGGCACAGGGATGAGCTCTCTGCTCTGCTGGATGGGTAGGAAGCATTTGATAAGCACATGCCTGCCCTTCCGGGACTCCACAGCAGAGGCTTTGTTTCATCTACAGATGATTAAATGGTCTATGGTGCAATTACAGACTGAAGGAAGGAGCAGCTAGCTCTCCCCAGGTTTCCTCAATCAGCATGATTGAATTTCTCAGAGGAAGGCAGCGGTAGCCATGACAGGCTCAATGACTTTTCCTGAAAAATGTTCTCCAGTTTAGGACTGAGCTTTCATTTAACTACTTGCTGTTTCATTTTATTAAGTGCAAATGGTGCCTTAATAGATTTACAGTTGCACTAAACTTCGGCATCATGAAAGCTGTCAGAACGGCCCGTGGCACAGCATGTTACTCGTATGATGCTAGAAAGGGTCAAATGGACAAGTCAGGAACCAAGAAAGTCCACAGAGCATTTTAACAGGTCTTTGCACGGTCTTTTGAGAGGCAGAGCCAAAACACAGGCAGCTGCTTAGGAGTTTCCTTTTGATCCTCACATTTCCAGGAACTGGAGTGGAGGTGGAAGGTTTCAGAAGTTTACCTGCAAATGAAAAATAGTATATTTTTTCTATTCAACAACAAACTTTGTAAATTAACTCTGCTAAACAGTAGTTATTCATGTCCAAAGACACAAGTTGTTTAAGTTTTTGTTTTGTTTTGGTTTGTTTTTTTCCTTCTGTGTGTCTATTCCACTGAAGCTGTTTTCTGCACCCACTACACTGTATTTAATTCCAGATTCATACCAGCAAAAAATGTAGACCTACTGAAGGGAGCTCAGAGAGAAACCTCAGAGCTCATTAAAGGGCAGGAGGGACGGAATCCTGTGAAAGAGTAAAGAAATGGAATGGTTGGGTTAAACAATGGCAGGGCGGTGGACATAAAAGCCACCTACAGATATTTTCCATAGGACAAAGATCACAGGCTGTGCAGTTTGTACCTATGCAATTCCAGGTAACCTCCCCAAGTGACAACTGCACCAGAGTACAATATTTCAGAGGGCCCAATAACTATGTGGATAGTTTCTTGGTGTAATAAGACAATTTATTTCAATACAAATTCAACAGACAAATAATTGTACAGTGACTGATTATACTGAGGGAATTAAGTCACTCACAGAGTGTGTGTGCATTCATACTGTTTTATGGTGACTTGTAAACAGGCATGGAGCTGCCAACAGGGATTGAGGAGACTTTTGCCCTTCCATTCTGCCAGGACAGCTAATGAGCCTGCAGCTTACAAGACCACTGTACCCTTTAGAGCCTATTCCCATTCCTTTTCTGTCAACAGCCCTGATCCACCCCATAACCTGGTGTGTAGATCACGTCAGAGGGACTGGAGCAGAATTATGATGTGTTGGGTTATGTTCAGAAGTGCACAAATCATTACCAATAAAACCTGAACCACCTCCTAAAAACAAATAAAGGAGGTTTATTTTCTGGACCTTCTTGTGGGCTAGCTGTTAAATTGTGGTTTAGGGGAACTAAATAATGTTTCTGAGGCAATTTGCAGTTAAGTTTGCAACACTGTCAGACTATGAAATGCCACCTAGCTTCTAAACAAAGCTAAACTGTGAGCTTTCCTTGTCTTTGAGCTAGAAAACACAGTTTACTATACACAACCAACACTCTTCCTCCCCACAGTTACCGCATATGCAAATTCAGTTAATTTAACTCTTTAAACCAGATCTTGTGTGATTAGAAGATTAGAAGTTTTAAAGCTCTCGGTCTGTTCAGCTTGTTGCAGGATATAATGCTCTGCATAGTTGTTGCAAAAAAACCTCCCGCCTGAAATGGCTCAAATGTCTCAGAAAATTGCCTAAATCTTCTTCACTTCATAGGTAAATTTTATATGTACTGATCATCAGAGGACTTAACAGACATCACACTAATAGGCAGCTGCCAGCACGCTGTGGTGAGCAAGGACATTTGTAATACTCATTAGCAGTTCTACCATTTTCAGCTGTATGAAAAGTGATAACACACTGATCTAACAGTCATTAAGAACTTTCTTGCTCCTTTAGGATTAATTTGCACTGACCCAGAATTCTCTATTTGCTTAACACAAGCAGTGGGCCACTTTGATGTTATCTGCTTCTATAAACAATAGCATACAGTTCTCTCCTGGGCTAAAACAGCTCTTATTCTACTGAGAATTAGCTGTATTAATCATTCTGAAGTCCAAGAGTGCATGATCATAAATTGTGTGCAGGGACCTCACTTAGCAACTCCCAAGACACTCATTTATCAACATTTTTCCCCCCTTCCTGGATATTTAGTATGCAGGGAGTAATTTATTTCTGAGCCAGTTCTCTATGATGTCTTTCATGTTGAAGTAAAGTTGGAAAATTTTCTGCAACAAATATAATTTTTCCTTCTTCCTTAGTGTAAAAGCAGAAGTTTTGTACCATGGCTACAGACTGATTCCCTCAAGTGGCCACTACAGAGAACACAGGTCAGGCCTGCAGTCACCGAGCTCTGAATTGAACAAACGGGACAATGTTAATTAAAAATGAGGTAAGTTGGACACTAAATATGCCTTTTATTAGTTATTCAATTAGAGTTTTTGAAACATGGGGCATCTTTACAGCTGATACCTGCCAATCTTTTCTTACTTTTCTCAAACTAAGTTACTAAAACATGGTTGAGGTATAATTAAAGCAAGATGAAATCTTTAGAGAACATTAGCTTAGTTTATATTTTACCAGAAAAGATCTGGCTACCAGTGAATGATGGTGGTTTTTTGGGTTTTGGTTGTTACCATCCTTCAGTGATTTTCCCACCACCAAAACAAAGTACAAATCTGCCAAATATGTAAGGAGAGAAAATGCTGTTCCATATAATCTCAGAGTTGATAAGATACCATGTATTTAATATTTTTAATGCAGTCAGTAAGGGCTTTGTAAACAAAGCCTCCTTTTCTTTACAAAACTCCTTGCAAGAGCATACAAAGCCAGACCATACAGAAATCAAGGACAGAGGCAAAAAACATTCTGAGCGAATAGATTAAAGACATAGATGACTGTCTTTTACCCACATGGCTCAATTTCTTCAGCTTTTTGGATTTTTCCATTACCTAAACCAAAAGTGGGAACAGAGGTGTTGATTCTCCTTTTCTTTAGAGGGGCACACATGAAGTGTCCTCACTGACTTACTGGGGAAAGTCCGCATTTAAGACATTTTTGAAAAGACTTTCGTCCCAACTCAAGCAGAATCAAGAATACAGAAACATTTCTTTTTTCCTAGTTTCATCCTGAGTTTAACTTCAATTTCAAAGCTCTTACTGCTTTATTGTAAACATGGGGTTTTTAAAGTACTGCACTGCAGTTTTTTATATGAAAGCTCCTCATACTTCAGAGGCTGCCCTAATTCTATCTGGATTTCTAGTTACAGAAGAGTTTGCTTCCAGATTCAGGGGGCAAAACTCTGCCAGCAGGGAGGTCAGGCACTCTGGCTGATTTTAACCTACTAAAGCTATCAGTAACTGCCCGTGGAAGAATTTTTCTTTAGGAATACGGACACATGTTGCACATGTGCAGCAGCCAATGTCTCTGTGGTGTCATGGAGGTGTGTCTGAGCCAGATCTGCCTCAGTGTTACAAAATTCTGTGTATCCTGGTTCACTAGGTTGGGCAATGTGTCCTTCTGTGGGAGTAATGACTTTTTTTACTCCTGCCTTGTGAAACGCTACACCTCGCTCCACAGAGCAATGCAGGCCTGCTTACAGTGCAATTAATCTCTAGCACATCAGCTCATCTTTATTTAAAAATACATAATTGACATAATCCTTAAGAGTTATTTCTGCATCATCCATACACTGAGAACTGTACCTCTGGCAGACATAAGGGTAAAGAGGGGGCTTTCAAGCTCCTCCTCCTCAATGCATGGTCAGCATGCTTTAGACTACTTATTCTCTGCTCCTTTGTATTCTGCTGCTGCAGTGAGATTTGACCTGGGCTTCTGCCTTGAGTACTATCTACGGGTTCCTATGTCTGTAGCCTGGCAGAATGAAACTATATGCTTAATTTAAAGTCCATTTTAAGAAGTTACAGCATTTCCACTGCCCTTTCACTCTGGCTTGCATTGGCATACCTCTGAAGAACAATTTGAATGCAGCTATGAACTCATGGAAATATTATTATTATTATTAACTCTCCTGAGACTTATTCCTGCTATTAATTTTGTACTTCCCATTAACTATCACAGTATATCATTCAAATTTATAGGAAATCTATCTTTTGCTCTAAAAGTATGTTCCCAAAATTTGTGATGCTGAAATATGTATTTGCTTAGGAAAGCCCAAGGTCCACACCACAGTCTCATCTGCATGTGAAGGCACAAACATCAAATCATGTTTACCAGTGACACTATAAATAACAAACAGGAAGTTTTAAAGTTCATTTGAGTCCTCCCCTTTTATGGCTCACCTGCACTAATAATTTAATGATATTATGAGAGAAGCCATGTAGACCCAAGGGTCTATCGTTGAAAACTCGCCTACTTCTGCTTGCGGAATACCTCTATGAGGACAGCCATGCTGACAGGTAATAGATGAAGTGTCTCTAGATGCCTCTAGAAGTCTTTTTCATGTGCCTTATCCCACTGGCAAAGCAATTTGACATCTCCATCCATTCTCACTTGTGGAAGACCTTCTTTTGAAGAAATGTCAGCTGTTTAGACTCTAAAATACTGGTAGCTGAAATTATACTTTCTTGTGACTCACGCTCACTGCAGCAATTTAAGAATAAGGTCATGCAGTACCTGTCCTTTGCAGAGGCAGACTTTCCAGTTAGTGTTCCCTCACGTTCTGCATCCCTGATGAAGGCACTGGCATCTCTCTAAGTAGGATTTCCTTTCAAAAGCTTAAAAAGGGGCAGAAAGGAGAACAGCTGCATTCAATTACCAAAAGCATGTATCTGCTGGGAAGGAGGGGAGGGTGGCTGCTCCGGCCAGACAGATCAGGTCCCTGTTCTTTAGAAGCGAACTCTGCAAATCAGAAATACACAGTATTTTATTTTAGTGAGGACGCTGATTTGAGTAAGCAAGGCAGAAACTTGCCTTGAAGAAGAGTGGCCTCTGAAGAACTTATGTGTTGTGGTACTCCCTCTAAAATACACAAGCAGGATCTTCCAAAAATAAGTTTCTCCTTATAAATTGCTTCTGCTGTAGTTTAGGGTTTGGGCGTAGGAAGGAAGCACTCTTTGATCAAGATTTGTCTTGAACCTATAAAAATGAATAGACAAAATTTGATGGTCTGCATGGATAATTTGCTCCCCAAACAACCTCCCCTAATGGTTCCCTTGTGGTACTTTGCTCCCTGGAAATTTAGTTTCTTTTTGAGTGAAATATGAAAGTGATGAATGAGGACTTGAGGAAGAGATCACTTGATGGGAGGATGCAGACAGATTTTAGTAACAGAGGCAATGTCAAGAGCTTCCTTTATGATCCAGTTGTATGTTGAACAGCAGGAAATGAGGAATCTGCTCCCTGTCAGCAGGTACTCTGCAAAGCCAAAGTGAAAACTCAGATGAAACCATTTGGACGGATATTCTATTCCTCAAGCATTGTCTGTACTTTTGAAATGGTGTATCAGATTCTTCAAGGAGGTAGAACAGAGAAGATGAATGTGGGCAAGCTTCAAGAGCAGACCACAAATACATTGTTCACGACAAAAAAAGAGAACAGGTATCCTTTTACTTCATGTTGTTTTTTCAGAAATGCCTGATGACTACTTAAAATACTGATTTGCAGAAGATCAACAGACTACAGTGAATTTAATAGAGCTCTAAAAGGGAGCTGCAAAAGAATATACAGATTATGGGCTGTTGAGTTGGAAAGTGGCCAGCATTGTTCCCAGGATTTAGGTGACCTTGGATATTAGGTTATTTTATATTTGATTTGTGAATAGTCTCCAGAAAGAAGAGTAAGAAATCTAGACTACAGAAAGGATTTTAGAAGTAAGTAGAGGAAGGAGAAGATTATACCATACTTAATCCTACAATTTCCTCACTGCTAATGAGTTATGGGAGGATTCAGAGTTGTTCTAGCTCCTGAACGGCGAAGGACAAATGGAAGTGCAGGTTCTGTGCCCTAAAGCAATATCTGGTAATTCTACCCTCAGGGTGTCCCTTGTGAAGTGCCTTCTGGCTAGGAGTTCAATAAACATCTCCTTTCCAGAAGATGTGAGGGTCTTGAAACTGCTCAACACAAAAAAGAGACACAAAATTTTCTGCTGAATCTGCAGACATTTAAGCTTTGGAAGTTTTGTAACATTATTTATAGCTAAGACATCCATTGCTATTACAGCATCAGGCAGCACACACTGGAAGTTCTGGAGCTGGTCAGGGCTCCAGCATTACTGAGAAGACATGTGCTGAGGTTTTACAATCCTTTCCAACAGGCTAAATGGGACTGATCAGAGGCAGAGGCAAGTGGTGATGCAGGGTTTAGGGGAGCAAGCTGGGAGCACAATGGCCAGCAGCAGCAATGACAGTGGGAACTGTGCAGCGGTGTAGGCAGATGGCTTATTTAACACAGAGGGAGGAGATTGCTTGGGTCAAGCTCCACAAGACAGCCAGTGTTGCTCGTATTCAAAGTCTGAGGCAATATGAGGAAAAGGCTTCTAACATCAAAGAAGAAACCGTTCTTACAACTGGAGGCTTATAACAAAGAAAATTCTTCCATTTCTGTTTCCTTGCTGTAAGGAAACAGAAATTTGCTGTCAGTCTTTGGTGGAGAAGGAAGAGGCAGACAAGATAGAAGGTGGAAGATGTTACCCCTTTGGCCAAGCAAAGCACATGAATGTGATGCTTGTGACAAAAGATGAATAAACATCTCACTACCTTTTTTTTTTTTGCCTTCTGCCTGCACTCAGCTTTCCTTGGATGCCAGGTTTGGCTTCTCCAGCAATTCCCGTGGCACTGGTACTTGTGGCTCATGCTTTTTTTTTTTTCCATAAAGAGGTTGTGCAGTCATTTAGACAAAGACTGAGCCTACCTCCTGAAGCTACATATCACCAATTATTGTGTTTTGTTTTGTTTTCTTTTAAAGATAAGTAACCAATTATATATTTCATTATGTATTCCTGTATTGCTTTGTTTTGTTTTGAGTTGTTTTTAAATCAGCTGCTTGGAGCATGCCTGCCCCTTCTGCTTCACATCTGTTTCAAGACACACAGTTAGCTTCTGTTTCCTTGTTATTCCATCTGCAGTTCCACAGCTGCATGTGCCCCACATGCTGCTGATTTGTTCAGTGACAGCAGTTAGATTAAGTTATTATTTCTTCCTATAGTCACCATTCTAATGGATGTACATGCATTTTCAAACCCACCCAGGGATCCAGATTGAAATTGTATCTGCCTCAGTGTAATCTGCTGCCATAAAGGACAGGTAAACCATATTTCTTCCTTTGAATTACTTACTGATTAGAAACAAAGTTTCTCTATTTTTTTATTTTTAAGTTAATTCTTAACCCTGGGAGATGATGGTGGTATTCAACTTTTTATACCAGTATCCTAAGCACTACTAAAAAAGCTTCCACTCTTTCAGTGTCCCATGTTGGTTTCAGGGACCGGGCAGCTAAAGGAAAGTAGTGTCAGAGCTTTTCTCCAAGTACAGCTATTTTAACCATTTTAACAGAGGTGGCACTATCTCAGCCATTGTTGCTGTGTCATATTACACCACATACCCAAAATATTCTCCAACTTGGGAAATGAAAGTATCTTGCATACAAGTCCCAGCAAGTTCATATAGGAAAAAAGAAGTCTTACTGTTCTGCTTTTGAAGTTCACTTCTCTGTAATTGTGTTCTCTCTTTGGGGTCTTATAGCTTAGACTGATGAATACAGGAGTAAAAGGAAAGCTCTGAACACTGGTCATGGAGTTGTGGGAAAGATGGCTCTTGACCATGTGCCCTCTTCCCAGGCGCATGTAGCAGCTCCACCAATCAAAGAGCCTGAGGTAGGGAGAGGAGGGAACATTTTAGAGCAGGAGTAGTGAGAAACTCGAACAGCATCTCTCTGACAACTGATGAGAACACCAGCTCCTATTTCAAGCCATTAGCTTGTAGTTCCGATTGTCAAGAAAGGAAACAGAAATGACCCTGGTAACTACAGGCCTGTCAGTCTCACTTCTGTGCCTAGTAAAACTATGAAGATTATTCTGGGAGCTATGGATAAGCATCTGACAGACAACACAGTCGACAGTCGCAGCCAGCATGGGTGTATGAAAGGGAATTCATGCTTAACAAACTTGATTTCCTTTTATGACAAGATTACCTATCTAGATGACCAAGGCAGACCAGTTGATGTCATCTTTTTAGACTTCAGTAAGGCTTTTGATACTGTCTCCCACAGCATCTAAATTGTCAAAATGTTGAGTATACAGATCAGTAGGAAAATCATGAGATGGGTACACAACTGGCTGAGGGATAGAGCTCAAAGGGTTGCGGTAAGTAGAGCTACATTGCAGTGGTGACAGGTGATGAGTGGGGTCTCGCAGGGATCTATCTTAGGGCCAATACTATTTAACATCTTTATAAATGACTTGGATGTAGGACTAGAAGGCCTAATAAGTTTGCAGATGACACTAAGTTAGGAGATGTTGTTGGCTCCAATAAAGGCAGTGAGGCACTGCAGAGAGATCTAGACAGATTGGAGGACTGGGATGTCAAAAATCATACAAAGTTTAACAAGGGCAAGCGCCAGATTCTGCACTTGGGAAAGGGCAACCCGAAAACCACCTACCGACTGGGGAATGACAGACGAGAAAGCAGCACTGCAGAGAGGAATCTGGGAGTTTTGAAAGACAGTAAGTTAAAGATGAGTCAACAGTGTGCCCTAGCAGCCAAAAGGGCCAACCAGGTCCTAGGGTGCATCAAACACTCCATAACTAGCCGAGCGAGAGAAGTGATAGTCCCACTTTACTTGGCACTGGTGCAGCCTCACCTGGAATATTGTGGGCAGTTTTGGGCTCCACAGTACAAGACGGACATGAAGATGTTGGATAGTGTCCAGAGGAGGGACACGAAGAAGGTTGAGGGTTTGGAGAGGAAGTCATATGAGTAAAGGCTGAAATCACTTGGTCTGTTCAGCCTGGAGAAGTGGAGACTGAGCGGAGACCACATTGTGGTTTATAACCTCCTCACCAGAGAGGGAGGGTTGGGTGCTGACCTCTTCTCTCTGGTGATCAGCAACATTACAAGGGAACGGCATGAAGCTGTGCCAGGGGAAATTCAGGTTGGATGTTAGGAAAGAGGTTCTTTACCCAGAGAATGGTGGAGCATTGGAACAGGCTCCCCAGGGAGGCAGTCATGGCACCAACTCTCATGGAGTTTAAGAAGCACTTGGACAGTACTCTTAGACACATAGTGTGACTTTGGGGTTGTCCTGTGCCAAAATAGCAGTTGGACTTGATGATCCTTGTGGGTCCCTTCCAACTCAGGATATTCTGTGATTAGCTGCTGGTGGCAGCATGTCTCTGAGCAAAACCATGACACCAGCAGTCAGGGGAGTCTGGAGCCAGGTAGCGTTTCACGTGATGGCCAAGGAAGGTCTTTAGCTGCTTTGCCCTACTGGTCCCTGAACTTCATGGGTGTTAGAGGACTTGCACTCCTGCCCTTCCTGCCAGGAAAACAAACCTTTCCCTTTGAAGGAGACAGTCATCAAATCCACAGTTTAAAGAATTTATTTTTCTTTAAATCCCAAAAGGGGAAGCTTCCTATTTATCTTCCTGGAAACTCTTTCCAGTACCCAAGAACCTCCTTACAGTCTTGCAGTCAGCATTTTTACAGCACCTTTTTTTTCCTATGTTCAGCTGGTTTTTAAATTTTTCAAGTAACTTATTGGAAAACATTGAAAGCAGAAATACAGCATTCAGGTAATTTTATTAAGCAGCTATAACGGGTGGTGGTTCCTAGTTGCATGCCACAGAACCTCAGTGGTACTACTCAACATGTCTATGAGGTGAAGAGGGCTACTTGGAGAGATTTATTAGGTTCTTAACCTCAAGCTAAAAAGGAAAGATGAATAGAGGGAAGTCACCTCCCAATAGACCTAAGTTACTTACAAGTAGCCAGAAGTTGCATTGAAAACCTTAGTTTTTATCCCAAGTTTCATTATTCTTCATGTAACTTTTCTTAAAGTTGAACTGAGGAATTACATTCAGACTGAAGCACAGAGCTCCCTCTCCTTGAAGAAAAAACAAAACAAAAAGCTGAGAACATTTCTTCACGCCCTCCCCCAGCCCCTGCATGCACACACACACATTCTGTTGTGCAGATGTCCATGCACGTGAACCCTTCTGCTCTGTCCTCCTGTTTAAAAGCCTTTGCGCACGCAAGGGGTAGATTCAAAACTTCATAAAATCAAAGTCCTTTTACAACCTTGGGAGGCCAAGCCTCATATATAAGCAATTTGAGGAGAGAGAAACAAAAGTCTGTTAGTACTTGCTGACATTTTTTCTTCCTTGAAAATGTTTTTGAATTTTCCATGCATTCTGTGTTAAAGCAGGAGTACACACACCTAAAGGTGACAACTTGACTTTCAGCAGCAGCAGTCCAGTGATGAAGATCAGCACTTAATGATCACGCCAGGGTGTTAACTAATGCGGTTTCTGTGCAACCTGAGGGCATAATTATGGGCTGTTTGCAATATCCTAAACTTCCCCTATGGTCCCTAATGTTTACTTAAACTCTAGAAACTGAGATGCGTATTTTCATACATTTTAGCTTAGAAAATATTGTTCCTTTACTGACTATTGCTATTGTCTACTGAATGCAGTCATGGGATGGAAAGTAAACAAAGCCTGAAGATGCAGGTGTACAATGCGTTGAAATCTGACACTCCTCACTGCCTGTAAGTAAAACAAACAGAATTGACTTTCAGTGTTGACTGTAACCTCAAAGTCATTTTTCACTTTTATCTCTGAAATATGTATATATTTTAGTGACATTTAAAAACCCTAAGTCTTAACAAATTTTCAGGGGGAGCTCTTCCTAAACACACAGGACAGATTCTGATCTTCTTTGGCATTTGGTGAGGGGTAATGACAGAGGAACATCATTCTGTTCCATCATTGGCTTCAAGGGGTTTTACAACAATTCCCTGCTGTATAAATTGTATAAAAGAAGACCTGGATCTGCCTTCTTACTGCCATATCATAATCATCACAGAAACTTTAAACAAACAAAGACTCAGAGCTACCTGTTCCTTTGAGCAGTGAGTACAAGCTGAAAAGACTGGACCGAAGCCAGCCTTCAGGTCAGGATTACATTATCACCAGCAAAGAAGAAAAACCAGGTCCTGAAAAAAAAAGACACCAGAATTAATAAGAAGTTTAAAAAATCTGATTAACACATCTGTGATTAATCTAAGCCATCACAAATAATTCAAGGGAATGTAATTCCTTGCTGAAATCTGTTTTGACTCCAACAGCCTGAAAAATTGTGCTCCCCTTCAGAAAAAAAACCCAAACAATTTCTCTGGCAAACAAGACAGAACTATTTTAACCCTACACGGGATGGTAGCTTTTCTACGTACACACTGCTACAGGATACGGTACCTAGCACACTGGACATGTTTCCATACCACTTACAGAGTAGACTTATATATTTCTTAAGGTGTTTTTGATTTGGTAACCACCTGGATGAGAGGCTGCCAGGGGAAGTTTGGGGTCTGTTGGAAATGTTGTACATAGTGCAATGCACTTTCGCAAGGCTCTGTGTTTGATCAAAGCTCCGCTGTGTTTCTGGGAGAAGCTGTGCCCACAAGGAAATCCATATTTCATTTCATTTGAAGGTAAAACTGAAGCTCTGAAAGCTTATTTTAAGCCTTAAAGATCTCTTGCAGTCTTTCTTAAGAAACTATAACATCAATAATGATGCTCTGGCTTCCTGAATTTCCCTTGCAGTTTTCTTGCCACAGATTTGGATATTGTACAAGTCTTGGAAATAGCATCGCTTTGTGGGTAATAAAATACTCAGAATAATGAATATCTGATCCAAATTTTGGTGGATAATTATTATTAGAGATACAAATATTCCCAGGAAGGCAGCTTTTCTTTTTGCTTATGGATATATTCTCTTTTAATATGTTGCTGGCAAAATGTCTAGGGTGGAAAATGACAAGCAATTCACATCAAGTAAAATGTCCAGGGCAGGAGTTTGGCATTAACGTATCCGTTAGTCTGGAGAGAATTTACAACCCCTTAGAGCAGTTAAAAGGGTTTTAGTATAGGATATAAATTATGTATAAGACACTCAGCATGAACTGTTGTCCCTGTTTTAAGGTAGGTATATCAGGCAAAAAAAATAAACGACAGAATCTACATTAATGTTAAGAGGTCAACTTTAAACTGACAAAATCAAGGAAATGCAGAATTACTGCGGAATGCTTCTGTCACTCATATTACTCCCTACTCAATTCACACTGAGTCATCCCCCTTCTTTCTGAGCCAGGGTAAAATCTCTGCTAACACAGAAGGAAGGAGCAGGCAGGAGCCACTGACTTGAGTGCACATGGGGCAGGTGGAGACTGGGGACCACTGCTACCCATCTGCTCATCCTTCTCAAGAAAAAAAGCCATTCATTCATGCTACAGGTGCAACTTTCTTCTTTACCATCTAGGAACATTCTCCTTCTAGGTGTTCCTGCTGCCCTCTTACACTACTAGTGTGTGTTACACTGACTAAATATTTAACCTGTAACCCCTTTTTTTAAAAAAAAAACCTATTCTGGTAAAAAGGAAACCAAACATGTTTTGGCCCTCAGGACATTGCTAAGTTGTAAGTAATATTATTTCAGATCATTCAGAGATGTTGAATTTCCGGGGAAAGTGCTTCTTTCTTCAAATCGAAAGGCAACCAGGACAAAGGAAATAAGCAGATATTGCCAGAAGAAGAAATATATGATACTCCATATCAAACCAAAACATCACTTCAAAGTGTATCACATTAATTTCCTAAGAGCTAAATAATGACAGCACACTTAGCAGCAATATGTGAAGGGTGAACGTGAAGCCAGGTTAGTGAGAGAACGAATTACAGATTGTACCCAAATATTACATAGTTACACCATCACTAATCACTAACATATCAATATTCATATTTTGGTATAGAGACAAAAATATCAGATCTGAAGAGTGACATTACTTACTCTTATGCAGTATCTTACTCCTCTCTCAACCTAAGGATATAAACATACCCATACAAACATATAGACTGAATATAAGATATACTTTAAAGACTCAGGGGGTCAAACTGCCTTCAGATGTATGTATGTATGGCTAGGCTTCGCGAACAAAGATCCAGGGAGGGCTCCATCCACACTCCTCATCAGTGCCTTTTCCAAGCACGCTGATAAAAAGAGGATAGCAGATAGCACCCTCGAGCCTGTGCTATGGATTTTTTTTAGGTGAGACACAGCATGCGCAGAACTAGGCCCACCCTTTAGTCCTAAGGTTCATTCATATGCCAGGGCCTAGCAAGCTTGGATGCTGGCAGCGAAGTCCTTAGGATGTAGGTTTTATTAGAGTGTCCTTCTCTTAGATGGAAGGCCTTACGGGGCTAAACAAGCTCCATCTGCCCGGGTTTGGAATCAGAGTTGTTCTTCTCCTAGGATGACTGCCAGAAGGCTAATGAGCACATCCTACTCATACAAGGATTACAGGAACATGGGTTTCACTCCCCACACTTTACCACGGGCAGTGAGTTTAATGCTCCCTCTGCTGTCGGCACAGTTATCGCACCAGGAGCCACAGAAGACCCCAAGTGATTTTCAGACTGTGCCCGTGCCTTCAGATAAGTCAATGGGAATATGAGTTTCATCCATAAACTTCACATTCAGGAGGGACTAATGTGTTAACCCAGCCTAATTGGCAGCTCCCTCCAGATAACAGGTTTTCATTCTTTTATGTCAAAGAATTGCTCTCCTTTGCATCATCCTTGTCAACAGCGATTAGATCAGCATCCGAATTAGTGAACATTAGCAGACTCGGTAACTTGCGACTGAAGAAGAAAGATGTTCAACTGAAAGGCTCAAGCAACAAAGATGATAAGGAATTATTTTGCTTCAGGGAGCAATTATACACTCAAAAAGTCATTTTAGTCCCACCCGTAACCATTGAATTGCATTATGTTCTAGCATTGGAGACCAAAGAGGTCCCTACTGCCACGTGTAAGTAATTACATATTGTGATCTAGTTGTTCTTGCAAGCCTAATAATCCATAATGACCTAATTGCCAGTTGCACATGGAAGGTTTCAGACATCTTCTCCTGTACCTAAGTCAATAATTGTCAAACCAAAACCCTGACTTTTTTCTGGGAAACAGTGTGGACTCACTCAGGTGTTCTGAAAGGTTTCCAATTTTGTCTACTACAAAAGAGTTCGTGAGGGCAAAGAAACTTCAGCTGTTACTTTCAGTGACTAAGATCTTTACAGGTGAAAAAATGGCCCATACTTGTAGGGTTAGTTGCTGCAGGAGTTGCTGTGAGAACCTGGGCACATTATTTCAGATGTGGCTCTCTGAAGATGTTGTATCCAACTGCTGTTTTAGGAAGGCTCTCTCATGTTAGTTAAATCTCAATGTTTCTTTCTGCTGTATTTCCACAGGGACACATATGTGCTTGGCATATATACTACATGTCAGAAAGATCAATATTTAGAACATGAAGCTCACAGAAATGTTGGTAAATGTAATTTAAACCACTTGGAGAAAAAAAATGATCGAGTTCAATTTTCAATGCATCTGTGGCACTTAGTTGACAAAGTTTGTGTGGGTCTAATCAGTGTGACTCCACCTATGTTTTGGGCTTAAGGGTGATAGTTCCAGTGTGGGATACTCATACATGGGGGCCACAGCTCTTCAGCCCTTCTTAGATTGCTAATTGAAAGGTAAGTCCTCCTTGTACCCCAGAGGACATGAGCTAGGTGGCTGGCAGATAGCAGCATGGAGGCTGAGCACAGCTGTTCCAGCATACACTTCCTACAGTTGTTATAAGTGAGGTCCCTCTCACAGTACAATGTGTAACTGAAGGAAGCATTTTGTGCTTTTAGAGCAGTCAGGTCATGAGGAATGCTGAAACAAAGACTAATTGTAATCTTGTGTGATCTGTAGGATTTCACCTGACTCACTGGAGAAACTCAGATCTACCCTTTTACAGTCTGGAGAAGTGCTGAAACCAGAAAGGCACAGGACTTGGTAACAGGGCCTATGATGCCAAATATCTACACCGCTTGGCCTTTTTTTTTTTTTTTTTAAGGACAAAGGGAAAATGTTATTTTCAGTCTGTTTGTCATGACATGCAATCTGGACAGAAATGTTGGTGTTTGCTGAGAAAACTTGTGCCTTTCCAGGTTTCCCATAGGAGGAGTAGCTTGAACAAAATAGGGTCTTGAAAAATAATTGATCAATAACCCAATGATTTGAGCTTGTGTATGCCAGTGAATTATAGGGAGGTATTAGCTGGATATACTCTAGAAGCATTTAGAAGGAGAAATTAAGCTGTGATTTCTATTTGAAAGGAAAAGGAAAGGCACAATATGATGTAAAAAATTCTTTGAGAAAGTAGCTAATTAGCCTTTCCTCCAAAGCCTAGAGGTCATTGACGAACTAGAAAAAGGTAATGATCCTTAAACAATAGTTAACATGTAATGATGAAAAAGCATTGTGCTAGGAGAGAAATGATATGTGGAGTGAATTTGTTGACAGTAGGTGATATGAAGAGCCAGTATGGAAACATTCACAAAATAAGTACTATAGGAGCAGCTTTTAAGTTCTGAGTGACCACAAAGATTCAGCCATGCTTTTGGCTATTCTTATTTGAAGCATAACGATGCTTTAAATGCTGAAATTTAAAATCTGTTCTACTTATGTCTATTTTGTTACAGTCTTTCATGAGGGCATTAAGGCTTTCAGGTGCAATAAACTACCCCTCTTTGTAACAACACCGTCTTATAAACACAAAGCAAATCATTATGTGGAAAGCGGAGAAGTTAAAAGCCCTAAATCTTCCTTTCCCAAGGATACTGTTACCTTCAGATAGAATGTGTTTTTTTATGTATATATTTACTGCCTAAATGTAGTATATTTCCACTGGGTTTAGCTGACAAGATTTTAAGGAGTTTTTTGTTACTGATTTATATATATACATATAGACACGTGTGTGTTCAGCTACCCATGCATTTTTTTGCTTCTGTTTTTTAGCATAAAATTATTCCTTTACTTGGAACAATGAAAATGCAACTGCTTTCTAGACCACTGACTATTTTCTTTGAAGAGACTCATAATAGGATGTATGAAACATCTGGAAGAATTAAATCAAAGGCTGATGGAATTCCCACTGGAGAACACATGTCAAACAAGAAAAGGAGTCTTGTGGAACAAATGTGATTTTGCTCTGAGAATTAGTAAGTACAATAGCTAGGCTTACATTGGATTGAGACAAAAAACACCTAAGAGGCCTATTGGTACAGTTTTTATCATCCACTGTGCTTAAAAAAAGAGAGAAAAATTTGTGTATCTTGGTCTGCAAGTAAAGTGTCTGTTTTCCCCATTCACAGCCACTGTTCAGAGCAATTCCTGAGATCCAGAATAATTACACACAGGAAAGACAGAATGGAAGGTGAGCTGCAGCTAATAAACACACCATTCAACTAGGAAAATACTGAACTATAACCCTAAAGCTGCAACGGGGAAGGGAATACGAACTTCAGTTAACATGTAGGGACCCACAAAGGGAAGAATAGGAATTTATGCTATTTTTAGTGACAAAGGGGCAGGATTCGTTATCCCTTTTCAACTGTGTTGCTCACTCCCCCATCGCGGTATGGAAAGCCACCCAGAGAACAGCAAGAACAGAATGAAGATCCACAGCCCAAGCAGCTTTTTTTTGGCACTGGTGCAATTCCAGTTGCCGTACCAAGGCCAAATTGCATTCTATATCTTTCTCAGAAAAAAGTTTTATTAGGGAGAAGATTAAGAGCAACTTCAGAAACTGGTAGTCTCACATATGTGCCTTGCACAATCATATTCATATCTCAGTCAGCTGTCAAACAAAAAACAAATTAAAATATATCTGTACACCAATACCAATTGCCCCAAAACTGCAATGCAATGTGGTGAGTTAAAGCAATTTGAAGAGTAGTTTAAAGAGAATCAAATAAGTTTTACTGAGGAAAGAAAATGCTCCATCTGAAAGGATCCCTTTGCTCCTTCGTCTGTATGCCATTGGATCCCTCCATCCAATCTTGTTCTCTTTATGTCTTTTCATTCTTATAAGCTAAAAAAAATTATAGAAACCAAGTCGCAGAGGATAAGCAAGATGATGACTGGTCACGTGCAACTTTGGATGAAGCAAAGGAGGTTTTCAAACCCCCTATCTCTCACTGAATCAAAAACAGCTCAAGAGAGAAGTGATATGTTTTCTCCCATGTTTCTGAAGTTGCATTCACCCTCAGTCAGTGGAGAATTAAAAAATTATTTGGATGGCTGAGTCCAGAGAGTTGTGTTCAACAGAGTCAAATCCAGTTGGTGGCTGGTCACTAGTGGAGCCCCCCAGGGCTCAAGTGCTGGGACTGCTCCTGTTCATCTTTATTGATGACTTGGATGAGGGGATTGAGTGCACCCTTAGTAAGTTTGCAGGTGACGCTATGCTAGGTGGAAGTGTCGATCTGCTTGAGGGTAGGAAGGTTCTGCAGAGGGACCTCGACAGGCTCGATTGATGGGCAAAGGCCAATTGTATGAGTTTTAATAAGGCCAAATGTCGGGTCCTGCATTTTGGTCACAACAACCCCCAGCAGCGCTACAGGCTTGGGGAGAAGTGGCTGGAGAGCTGCCCAGTAGATAAGAATGTGGGAGTGTTGATTGACAGCTGGCTGAACATGAGTCAGCAGCGTGCCCAGGTGGCCAAGAAGGCCAACAGCATCCTGCCTTGTATCAGGAATAGTGTGACCAGAAGGAACAAGGAGGTGATCTTGCCCCTGTACTTGGCGCTGGTGAGGCCACACCTTGAATACTGTAAGCAGTTTTGGGCACCGCAGTCTAGGAAGGACATGGAGGTGCTGGAGAGGGTACAGAGAAGGGCAAATAGGCTGATCAGGGGTCTGGAGAACAGGCCTTATGAGCAGAGGCTCAGGGAGCTAGGGCTGTTTATCCTGGAGAAGAAGAAGCTGAGGGGAGACCTTATTGCTCTCTTTGACTACCTGAAAGGAGTTTGTAGAGGGGCAGACGTTGGCCTCTTCTCCCTTGTGACTAGCAATACAACTAGAGGGAATGGGTTCAAGTTGTGCCAGGGCAGATTTAGATTAGACATTAGGAAAAAATTCCTTCACTGAAAGAGTGGTGCGGTGTTGGAACAGGCTGCCCAGGGAGGTGGTGGAGGTTTTCAAAATATGGGTAGATGTGGCACTTTGGGGGATGGTTTAGGGATAACAGGAGCATAGGGCTATCGTTGGACTTGATGATCTTGAAGGTCCTTTCCAACTGTGATGATTCTATGATCCTACGACTCTATCAATGCTGTGCTCATGGAAGAGGGAACAAGGGAGCTGTGACTACAGCAGAGCGAAGCACTTGAGAAGTTTACAACAGTGCAACAAGTAAGACTAATTCTGCAGCATAATAAAATGAACTATTACATTTTCTTCTTTGTAAAGACAGGCAATGTTCATAATGTCAACTGCAAACAAACGAAAGATCTTAACGTATTCCAGTGAAGTTCCTTTCAACAGAATTTCTGAGCTGCTCCACCACAGAGCTTTTAAAGGCTATCATACGGCATTTAAAACACTCTCTCTCTCTCTCTCTGCACCAAAGTCTACCTCTGCTCTCCCGCCATGTTAAAGGTACAGAGCCTTTCCCAGTAATCAAAGTAAACCCTGAAATCTTGACCACCATGGTTGCTAAAGATCCTATGCACTTTTCAGGAGAGGAGGGGCACTAACCACAGTTTCCTCCACAAATACCCAGCCAGGTAATCGCACTCAGCCTGCCCAGAAATTACCCATCCAGCTTCCACTGAGTAAGCTATTTTCTCCCTCCATCTTACTGAAACTGCTGGAGGGCACTGCAGGCTCAGGCTGACAGCTGTGTTCTGTCTTAATGCTCTCTCCCTCTGCTGAATATGAAAACACTGCTACCATGACACAATAAAATGAACAAAGTGACAGATATACATTTGCCATAAACTTTAGGAATAATAAGTAATCTAATAA
Source organism: Bucco capensis (assembly GCA_013396975.1). Lineage (NCBI taxonomy): Eukaryota > Metazoa > Chordata > Aves > Piciformes > Bucconidae > Bucco > Bucco capensis. The sequence goes on along the minus strand of VWZO01006694.1, from coordinate 19,363 downwards.
AAGCATTTCTAAGCCAGGCTGTTAACCCCTCCAAAAGATACTGCAGTGTTGTAGGCTCTCTCTTGTACCAGATAGGGCAGAAGTGAAGTGAAAAGTTGATGATTCCCAGTTCACATATTCAAGCGTGCACATTTCAGCTATATTAACTGGAATAAGAAAAAGGACAGCCTGGACTAATTTCAAATGCTATCTATCCAAGCAAGACAAAGATTTAGCAAGAAAACTCTGCCATTCACCCAGTTATATTTTCAAGCATGCTTAAGAAAGGCTTTTCCGGTTTCTATCTTCGTGTAACTTGATGGAAGCTTACAGGAGACTAAGGTGGTCAGACAGAAATTCAATGACGGAGCTCAGAGTAAAGCAACACAGCTTCGCAGATACACTCCAGAGATATTTAATAGGTTCTGTCATAATCCATATGTTCTCCTGAAAATCAGGAATAAAAACCAGCTGCCTTACAATAAGTTCTAACTGCAGTTAATTCTGACTGAGTTAATTTTAAACTGGTGTCACATTCAGTCAGTTTTAATTTAAAATGACAGCGGATACATCCTTGCCAGAGTAAGTGCAGATTTGTAAAAACAGATGAGGAACAGTAAAATGTTTTTCTTCAAAACAAGTATTTCTTTCTAACATGGAGCTTATAGATAATAGATCAAGCATTCAAGTGAAGAAAGACTTTATGTTCATTGCCACGCTGATGTATTACTGAAGTACTGTACTTTTGGACTCTGTCAGGAGCCCCAAGGGACGGCAAATGGTGTCTGATGCCACTTCTGCTGGCACAGGCTCTGAAATAATGTGCCTGCTCTGGTGGTTGGCAGTACAGAGGGAAATTCTGCAGAGATGCAGAGGATAACCTGTGAAATTGCTTCCCTGAAATATGGAGCTGTATCCACGAAAATTCCATACTTTTAAATTCCTGGTCTGTGAGAGATTCTCTGGGTGTCCAGAGGCTGGAAACTCCAGCATCCAACCCCAGGACACAGCCTGACTGTTTCCCAGCCTCTCCTGCAGCCCTGTGCCCTAGCAGCATCTTTCACCAAAACTTCTCCTCCCCACTTCCTTTGCTCCCCCACACCTCCACTGCATGGAGATTAGACAGAGAGGAAGAACACGTTCCCAACATCCAGGCAGCGCATTTCTTCTTCCTGCGCATATACTTTGGCTCTTCTATCTTGCCACATCAGAGGTGATGACCTCTGCCTACTTTGACTATTCTTTTTAATTCCAGTCTGCATTGCTCAATAAAGTCATTCTCACTGCCTGCAACTCTCTGAAGCTGTCGAGGAGAGGGCAGTGGCAGCATATGGTCCAGCTGTGAGAGGAGAGTAGACAGTTTAAGTTTTAATTTTCTAGGAGTGCAGAAAGTATCATTTGGGAACGCTTTGTGGTTAGGAGAATGTACATAACAGATTCTTCTTTTACTTGTGATAAGACCAGGACTGCATTCAGCTTCCCTTTCAGGTGCGTAAGTTTGAGTCATGCACTTAAACCGGTGGAGCTATTTCAAATTTACACCAGTGCAAGGGTGAGTATCTTCACTTTGCATGTTTAGTAGTGACTGTTAGCCACAGCTGAAACACTTTAATACCACCGAGCCTTTTGTTTGACCACTTGCTGTTCACAGCAGAATTGAAGCAGTGGCCTATTTCCTAGTCCAAAAATTGCCGCAGATGCTTATGTAGATAAGTACTACATAGACTCTTCAGTCTGTGTTCCAGTGCTACTTGGATATTAAAAATAATTAAATCAGGTATAAACAATGTGAACTGGAGTGATTGCTAGTTTACAATAAATATCTGCCATGCAGTTATAAGGATTGACTGACAATTTAGTATTTATTCAAATTGACTGCCAACTATGTTTGGTTCTTTCTTGAAGGATCCAATATGCGTGCAATGCTGTCTGAGTCTCGATGACTTTTACATGGAAAATGCACCCTACTGACCTCATTTGAAATAGCTGTTTGGACTAATATAAACTTATTGCAGAGCAATTTACATTTCCTAGCTGTTCTCTCTATACTGTGTTTACTGAATGTGACAAGCTTGAATAGATCTAAAGTGGATAATATTTTTCAGCGTGTTGTTGCTTTGATTGTTACTATTCAAACTGCTGCCTGGTTTCCAAAATGAGCAAAAATGTAATGTAATATATAACTTACTGACTCAAAGTGCTGTCAGCAGCAGTCTTTGACCTAAACAATAACAAAAAATTTGTTCACAATGTCTGCATTCAGATACACTCCTGCTGTGATCTGGCTCTGTAGACTCTTGAACTCAGATTAGAGTCTAATTTGAAGTTAATGATGTTGAAAAATGTATTTGTATTTAACTTGTATCTGGAAAGTCCACATATGAGCAAGTCAGGTATTATCACACCTTGATAAGTAGCACTGATGTACCCAAGTTAAGCATTTGAAGGACAGTGGCTCCTTCACATTTCTGAACCTCTAGTGTTCATTGACTACCAAGTCTGCGAGGTCCAGCAGATTAATCTCAAATTACAGCTTTATACTGAAATACCACTAATTGAAGAAATTAACTGTTTCCAATATGTCAATATGATAAAACTGCAAGAGGACTTTTTGTGTATCTCTGTGGACTACTGAGACCAAGTTCAGTGAAAGAAAGAGACCTATTAGCTGGTGTTTAGTTGGGACCAATATGCAGACCTGAATGCATTCATGATTTGAATGAGAGGGAAGAGGTGAATTGTACACCAGCATAACCTTGTCACACAACACACGCATGATGGAGAACTGATAGGGTAGAATTGGGCTCTGCTGTCCATATTCTAATTCAGTCCTGCAGTCACTAACTTGGGCTGGCTCGAGTCTCACTCATAAGCATATAGACCAGAAATAAACCTAAACCCAGTGATACACAGTTCTATAGGGATTAGAGCAAGCTTACTTCTCCTCAGTGTCCTGGTGTTGCCGGGACAGAATCCTGGGCCGGTCATGGACTGCAAGTGTCAGCAGTTTGGAGTCAACCAGGGCAGGGACCTGAGGTGGCTCCAGGTGACTCCCATAAACATCACCCTCAGTATAAAGAGGGAAGTCTGCTGAGAAGAGGGAAGCTTTTTGGTAAGCCTTTTGCTCTTGCTTTGGCTTCTTCTGGTCCTGGTTCTCTGCCTGCACTTCAGGATGTTTTCCTATCCACCGTGACTGCTGAACCTTCACTGGGGTAAGTATAACTGTATATACTTCATGTTGGTGTTTGGCTGTTACATTAAATCTGTTTTCATTCCAACTCATGGATATCCTCTCCTTTTCCTGATCCTCCTTCTCTGCAGAGAAGGAGTTGTGGGGTGGTAGAGCAAGTGCTGTTGTTCGTTCCTAGATATGGGCTAGGTGTAGACACACAAGTATGCACCTTAGCATTCATATGTCTGCGATTTAAACATGTTTTCTAGAAACAAATGATCATGGGGTTTTTTTCCGTTTTGCTAATAGAAAACCAGCTTTGGGTAAGCATTGCAGAGAGGCACGGAAATGGTAGAGGCTAATGTTATATTTCTCAGTATTATGGGTTAGATTTTTGTAAGAACTGGGACGGGAAGAAATCTCTTCAATATAAAGATACTATATTATAATTGCTTTATCTTAAAAGACTACCTGAGGAAAAATGTAGCCCAAATTGTGGCATCAGAATAAGTGATTTATGTTAGTTGCCTACTCCAGGGAGTGAACGAATGTTGTACTAAGGAAACTGGGAACTTGAAAACTTGAAGTACTCAATAAAAAGAACAAAATTGTATTTCATGAATAGAGCTATTGCTTTTTAAAATGAGGAGAAAAGGTAACTGTCATAGCTATTCATTGCTCCTATAAAAGTTCAATTATAAAGGAAATCGCTGCAAGGACTTAAAGTATTTTAATTGACAAAACTAAAGCATTTTCCTAGCCCTTGAAACAAAAAAAGGCTTAAGAATAATACAGAAGCTTGATTTTGTTATATGGAAAGACTTAACTTTTTATCTCTAGAGGATACTTCTTTCTCAAGCTATTGATATTCTTTCATATGCTCCGAAGAGTGGGCGTACACGAGCAGGCACATTGACATTTTATTGCAGATTATTTGGGGATGGAGTTTTGGCATGCGATGGTTGTATCTTAAGGTAGAGCTCTCATGAGTGTCAAAGGTGAGTTTGTCCTAGGCTTAACTGTATAGCTAGGGTTTGCCTTGCTACTTTAGGGGTAGACTGTAGGAATCTTGTATAGATGAGCAAAGGCTGGGAGGAACAAGGACAGTCCTCTGTGTGGCTCATACAACTGCACTTACTTAAAGGAAGGAAGTGAGGTCTGTGACCCTGCCTTGCTCCACACTGTGGAGGGTACACCACGCTAAAGGCAAATGTTAATTGGAAACCTGCTTTAGTTAGAAAAAAGGACACAAAAATTGGATGTATGTGAGGGAAGCAGAAGGAAAAGCAAAGGCAAAAGCCAGTGAAGGGAGACAGGTTAAGTGGGAAGTGCCGAGTGTAATGTCTGTGCTGTTCAGGGCTGTGGTAGGGGCAGGCTTTAAGCGACACGCTAGGACAACACAACATTTAGCCAACTTTTGAAGGGCTGACAGTCTAAAATGCTTGGCTGCAGAACACTTCATTCTGGATAGATTTGAAGAGAGAAGGTGAGAGAATGGGTTTATGTTCATTACAGTTCAGAGCACACAAGCTCCCGCCCTCTGTGTTTTCAGATAATATACCTTTGAAAAGGATATATTTAAAGGCGTTCTCCACTGGTTTTCTCTGCCTACTGACCAGCATTCTATCCCCCATAATGGGTACTCTCCAGCTGCTACTTTGTCTTGAGTGCAGCTGCTGTTGCACAACTCGCTGTTATGAACCCTTCTCTTGCCATTGCTGAAAATTATTTATTAAAAACACTCCAAGAACCTACCTTTTTCTCCCTGGTTCTGGTTGTGCTGCTGCTAGCTCTCCATTCACTCTTGAAAGGGTTTTCAGATCCCAGTGCCCTTCAAGAAATATGACCTCTCAGCTGGAATATTATCTGAAGACAGCTGGTTTATTTCCATTACCTAATAAAATTGTCCCCAAGTACACTTACGTATGTTATATATTTATGTTTCAAGCCTCCTCTGCCCCAAAGCTGCTGAATTTTAAGACACTCAGCAGTGGCTCAAAATTCCCATCCTGCAGAGGTACAGTGGGATGTGAATGGTTCAATTGCCAACAGGAAGAAAAATTATTGTAATCTGCATGGTTTGTGATGCTTTGTATCTGGAAACCATGTACTCTAACTTCAGCCTTCCAGGTAAATAATTGAGGGTATGGAGCCAATGAAGGAAGTGGATGACTTTTGGTACTCACACACACTGTATTTTACTTTCCACACATCTCCATCATAACCAAAGGCATCTGAACATAAAGGATTCTGCAGCATCTTCTGAAACATCGGCAAGCCTCAGCAGAATAGCTGAACCTTGACTCAGCCCCTTAGGAGCTGATTTAAAACCATTTTTGTGAGATAAAGTAGAAGGATGTGTGGGGGGAAAAGAAAAACAGATTTTATTGCTCCCAAAATGTACTTGGATGCAACCTTTGCTAACCCTGTTGTGTAAAACACTGAAAATTAGGAGAAAGCTTGCAAGTGTAAATATACTTGTTCTCAATGAAATCAACACCATCAAACTGATTTGTAACTATTCCCTTAATACTGCTATAAACTTTACTGCAGTGAAAACATTGGCTATACAGATTGCTTTCCTCTTCCTCAGGATGTGTTTCAGCTTTGTGGCATTGCCACTATAAATCTCACGGTCTAACAACCCCTTGTCTGCAAGTGATTTCAAGCACTATCATAAAAACGAAACAGACAGACTTAATTTGAGTTCCAGACTTAAGGAAACTCAAGTAAAATATTAGCATAATTTCACTGAAGACGGAGGAAATTGTTAAAATATGTGTTAGAGAGTGTCTGCAATTCAATATATCTTTTAGCTGGCTCTTGGGTGCCACCCAGTGATTGAATTAAGAGCAGGTTTGCCGTGGTGTCTGGTGCTCCACAAGCAAAGTTAATAAGCAGCACTGATCGCAGGCAATCAGAAAGAAGAATGTTAAACCTAAACTTGTGAATAATGGGCTTCAAGTCTGACGGATTTAGTGCTTGGAGAATTTCTGTCTGGAACGATACTGTTTCATGCAGGGACTGACTACTCAGGCAAATGTGCATGTTTCTTCCTGAAAGTAACTACAGAAGCTTGTAGTCCTTGGGTCTTTTGTATTTTTTTTCTCTTGAAAATACATAGTTACTGTTTTAAGATCATAGCAGTACTCTGATTTCCACTGAAATAACAGTCATTTTCATGCAGAAAGAGCGCATGCTTTTCTGATAGTGATTCTTTAAATAGTGTAAACCCACTGAAAAACCTGCTAGTAACAAGCTAAAAGGAGTGTGATGGCAGTCTGGTAAAATCACTGGCCCTGAAGTTTAAAAGTCCTTTTCAGTGATACTGTTCAACAGTCTGCATTTGTCCCAAGAAAAAGCGATGGTGCACTGACCGCTACACTATTTGCAGTCCTTCGCAGAGAGTACTTGACAACAGTTTTCAAATATTGATGCAAAAAAGATTTCTCCTACATATAGCTATTTAATCTCACAGAAAAGGCACAATGATTTCTAATAGCTGGGTCAGGAAGGTGGGCATATTTTTTTTCTTTGATGTGGAGGAATTGAAACAACCTCTCTCAAAGCACAGATGATTCATCAATACTGGAGTTTTAATTGAGGGATAAGATGCCTTTCACAAAGTGAGACTCCAGCTGAAAAGAAGAGGATGGGTTTGGTGCTAAAATAATTGGGTGAAAGAAATAGAATTTACCAAAGCGGGCCCTTCCTGTCTCAAAATGTATTGCTTTTTGGAGTAGGTCAGCAGATTATACTAGAGCAGAACAAAGGAGTTTTACCCTATGTCAGCACAATGCCTGTCTGTATATCTCTGTGACTCTGTTCCCTAAAACAGTCTGCAGAAGCTTAACATTTTACAAGCTGTTTCTGGTGTTTCCTTTGAAAGATAGGTACTCTCTCCAACCTTAAACTGAAAATCTCTTCCTCTTACGTTCGTGTTAGCTGAATGACTTTGGCAGAAGCTCCCAAATTAAGTTAATTAAGCATGCATAAATGCCAGGAAATCAAAGATTATGGTCCTAATTTCATATACCATACAACAGCATGTTCTTTACAGTTTCTTAGAGGGCTTAGCAGAGTTCATTGGGTAAGGAGACAACTTTATCTACAGACTTAGCATCATGTACCATGTTCTATACAGTATTTCTCATTACATACGTCAGTTTGGTAGAGTTGAATGGAAGTGTATTTTGAGTAGGCTGGTGACTAGTGGTCACTGAAGGTGCTACCTTCCCCTTCCAAGTGAAGGAGGTTTTGAATTGGATACCTTTGGGCTGTAAGAAGAGAACAGGATTCCCTCAGCCTAATCTCATTATACTTGTAGCCATTACAGTCAAAATGAGTTTCCTCTGCCTTAGTCTGGGCTGGAGTCAAAGCCAGTTCTCGGAGGAAAAGGGTCATTACATTAAGGTAGTAAGTTTCTAAATTGAAGTTCCTATTATACTGGGGTATGTACATTCACATTTTCTTTGCCCATAGGGAGATGAGTAATCCAGGTATTGTTTAGTGATGAGTCATATGTTTTGTTCAGCTGAATGAAATCAGAATAGGCAGTCCAATTAAATATGTGAAATGTTAATTGTGTGAGAAATGGACTGGAACCAAGATCTTGTTCAGAACGCCCCTACACTTTGAGAAGATGCAACATTAAGCCAGCATTTTGTGACTCAGGCTAATCTTAAATTAAGTGAAATGAATAAATATATGTAATTTTAATCAATATTCTAATGCTTGCTCTTCACACATTAGAGTGCATTCCTTAGCATGAACTACCATAATGGAAGTTTGGAAGACTTCCGTTGACACTTGGTTTTCACAGGAACAAAGAACTATCAGAAATTACGCCTTTCTCTATTCCCTGACCAGTCCTTTGGGCACACTTGAAATTGGAATTAATGTGAAAGTACATATTGTAGAATAGATATGAAAAGCTGCGCGAAGTGATGCTCGCCACCTCTAAGTTTACTGAAAAGGCACTAAAATGGATGAAACAGACATTTTTATCTACTGAGTGTTACTGAAAACTTGCACCTTTGAATGTTTTGGCTGTGAAGGCTGGCAGTAGTAAATCACTTTCCAGCAGCTGTGGACAGCTGTTTAAGCCTGGAGTCTAGAGAGCTTAACTGGGGAAGTGTCTTATAAAATTAAAGTGCCAATGGCTCATTAAGTTATGTGGCGATTTTGTGCGACAGGCCAATAATGCTGCATTCAAGGTTTAAGGAAAGGACTTGCCAAACTTTGTTAATTAAGGGCTTGTTGAAGAATGTAGGTTTGCCAAACTGCAGTGTTTTCATAGGGGACCACCTGTGAAAGAAGACTCGGAGGGAGAAGCTATTTATAAGCAAGGGTTTATTGTAGCTGGAACAGATTTCTTTCTCTTCATATACTCATGCTCTGAACGTGTTTGCCTTGCCTCTAAACTGCTGGGATACTTTAGATTCAGAGAGACGACTATCAAACCTGCTTTGGTAAATAAGCGTTATGAATGCCATGAATTGTAGCATGGGAAGAGGGGGACTGGGGACTGAGTGCTTTGTTTGCATTCTCACTGCAAACATGCTGACTACTGCCTGTGTTGAGTGTAACTAGCTTCACAGTCCCTCCTCACTGCAGGGGTTAGAGGGCCAACAAAACTGGGGCAGAAGAGTTTTTCCTGTGGCAGCAGAGGGCTAAGGCTACAACTCTGCAAAGCATTTTGGTTTAGAGACAGGCTGCGACTTTAAGCAGCCTTTCAAGCATCTTTTAAGCATCTTTCAAGCAACAATGCAGAAATTTGAGACACATTCTCGCCACTTATTTCATATCTCCATCCAAATATTTTCCTTCACAATTTAGAGATTTACATAAGATTTTTAGAACATGAACCTCATTCATACCTTTGTGGTTTTAAACTGCTTACTTGCATTGTTTAGGATTTCCCCTATTCCCCCATTTCCGTCCAAGTCTTAGATAACATTTAGCTGGGTGCTTTATTAAGATGGGACATTCATTAGATATGTTTCCCTCAATCTGAAAACCTTTTGCTGATAAGGCAGACTGTCAAAGACATCTTGCATAGAGTTATTTAGAGAATTTACATCAAAGACATCCATACTTACCCAATTTAAAATAATCCACTGATTCTGGAGCAGTTTTTCAGGATTTAAAACAACAGAGTGGAATCTGTCCCCAATATGCAACAAACCCCAGGATATTTGAAGGGTTTTAAGTGAAGGTGTTTCAATGAAGGTTTGGAGCATGGTTGTTAAACCATGTAAAACTGGAACATGATGGAAAAAGAATGGATTGTTTTGTATATGCCAAGAGAATGTTCTCTGCAAATCGATTGTTGACTGCCTGGCTAGTAGGCTGTATATCAATTTTATGAAGCGCAAGGCTGACTCTACTAATGAATTTGAAGTATTATTCTCCTGGTTAGAAAATCACTTGCTTCTGCAGAAAACAAGGAACTTTGCAGCGCTCGGGGACTGTTTTTAACTTATTGTAGCCTTTTCCGTATGAATAACTGAGTTTATCATGAGTATAAAGGCCAGCTGTTCACACTGTTTGGTGAAATGTTAATTGTTGGTTTTGAAGTGTTCAAATGAATATACTGTAAAGATTTTCATAGAGGGTAAATAGTTCTTTTGTGGCATCTAATGATAACAAACAAATCTGTCCCACAAAGACTTTAGAAAGATATCACACAGAATGGAACTACATACTGAAGTATATAAAATATACGTATGTAAAATTATTTTCTTGCTAAAGGGAACATAGGTTACTCCAGTTTTTCATTCTAACATATCTATATTGTGGCAATCCTTGCGGTTGCTCAGACCTGGTTGAGCTCCATCCCTTGCGAATTTGCTGATGCATCTTATTAATCAACTGGCAATCATAGAATCGTAGAACAATCGGAGTTGGAAGGGATCCACAAGGATCATCAAGTCCAACTTCCATTAGGCACAGGACAAAAACCCCAAGATCACACAAGGTGACTAAGGGCATTGTCCAAGAATCTCTTAAACTCCACAAGATTTGGAGCCATGGCCACCTCCCTGGGGAGCCTGTTCCACCACCCTCTGGGTGAAAAACCTTTTTTCTAATATCCAGCCTGAATTTCCCCTGGGACAGTTTCATACCATTCCCTAGTGTCCTGTCACTGTCCACTAAAGAGAAGAGCTTAGCCCCCACTCCTCCCTCTTTAGTGAGTAGCTTATAAACTGCTGTGAGATCCCTCCTCAGTCTTCTCTTCTCCAGACTGAACAGGCCAAGTGATTTCAGCCTTTCTTCATATGACTTCCCCTCCAAGCCCTTAACCATCTTTGTTGCCCTCCTCTGGACGCTCCCCAGCAACTCCATGTCCTTCCTGTATTGTGGAGCCCAGAGCTGCACGCAACACTCCAGGTGAGGCCACACCAGTGCCAAGTAGAGCAGGACTATCACTTCTCTCACTCGGCTAGTGATGGAGTGCTTGATGCATCCCAGGGTACGGTTGGCTCTCCTGGTTGCTGAGGCACACTGTTGAGTCATCATTTTGCTATTATTACTCGCAGATCTCTCGCAGCTGTGCTGCACTCCAGACTAACATTCCCCAGAAAGCAGGTGGTTTTTGGGTTACCCCTCCCCAAATGTAAAACCCGGCACTTACTCATGTTAAATTTCATTTGATTTGTGGCTGCCCAGACCTCCAATCTATCCAAATCTCTCTGGAGAGCCTCACATCCTCCAATGGAGTCCACAGCACCCCCCAGCTTAGTATCATCTGCAAACTTACTAATCCTTCAAGTCCTACATCTAAGTCATTTATAAAGATATTGAACAGCATTGGTCCCAAGATGGATCCCTGAGGTACCCCACTCGTCACCTGCCTCCAGCCTGAATGAACTTCATTCACCACAACCCTCTGGGCTCTATCTCTCAGCCAGTTGTGTACCCACCTGATGATTTTTTTTTTATCTAGCTTAATGCTTGACATTTTTTCTAAAAGAATACTCTGGGAGACAGTGTCAAAAGCTTTACTGAGGTCCAAGAGGAAAAAAAATTAAATCAGGGGAGAGCATGAATGCAGTCCCCCACTACCACAAATTACGCAGTCGAGTTTCCCGCGNTGGAGTGCTTGATGCATCCCAGGGTACGGTTGGCTCTCCTGGTTGCTGAGGCACACTGTTGAGTCATCATTTTGCTATTATTACTCGCAGATCTCTCGCAGCTGTGCTGCACTCCAGACTAACATTCCCCAGAAAGCAGGTGGTTTTTGGGTTACCCCTCCCCAAATGTAAAACCCGGCACTTACTCATGTTAAATTTCATTTGATTTGTGGCTGCCCAGACCTCCAATCTATCCAAATCTCTCTGGAGAGCCTCACATCCTCCAATGGAGTCCACAGCACCCCCCAGCTTAGTATCATCTGCAAACTTACTAATCCTTCAAGTCCTACATCTAAGTCATTTATAAAGATATTGAACAGCATTGGTCCCAAGATGGTTCCCTGAGGTACCCCACTCGTCACCTGCCTCCAGCCTGAATGAACTTCATTCACCACAACCCTCTGGGCTCTATCTCTCAGCCAGTTGTGTACCCACCTGATGATTTTTTTTTATCTAGCTTAATGCTTGACATTTTTTCTAAAAGAATACTCTGGGAGACAGTGTCAAAAGCTTTACTGAGGTCCAAGAGGAAAAAAAATTAAATCAGGGGAGAGCATGAATGCAGTCCCCCACTACCACAAATTACGCAGTCGAGTTTCCCGCGTTTGGGGAAATCGCAGGGGTCAGCACACCCGGAGTGCAAGGGATGAGCCTTGCCCTGGGAAAATCACCTGCTTGATCATGGTGTCTCCCCTGCCAGGCAAGTATCTTGTTGAACCACGCATGCTAGAAATATATGTACCTCTAGTGAATATATGGCAGCATGCTCATTTCTGTCCAGTGTTTTGAAGACAGAAAACGCAACTGTGGTCATATCTTCACTGCCATTTAAACTTTGGACTGCCACCAAGGCCTGACTTGACAATGGCCATTTGTATTTGAAATGCTCTCAGGGGATGCTCCTGGTCCCTCAAGGGATAATTTGAGCATTTGTCATTTCTTGCAATAGCTACCATCACCTACCATGCAACCAAGACTGGGGGAGTCAAGATTTCAGTACTAAAAGTGTGCCAGATTAAGACTTCTGCATCCTTTATTTGTTAATTAACACTCTTCCAGCAAAGACAAAGTACAGCCTGGCTCTGCTTCAGTGCATATAATATTAGTACGCTCAAATCTTTCAACAATTAATTAATCTAATCTTCTCACTCTGTGCTGACATTGATGAAGAGCTATCACAGGGATGTGTAATTCCTCTCAGGTGAAGGATTATATTGAGTTTATGAGAGACAGTAATCTCTTAAAATGCCACTGCTCTTTTGCAAGTGACCATCTGACTACAAGCTGTGTTTCCATGTGGCTCACTTCATTATTTTCCATCTACACAGTCATTAAGGCTAGACAGGTCTGTACAGGTATGTGATTTTTGCTTGCAGATGGTCCTGACTTTGGCCAAAGTCTAAAACAAGCATAGAAAGTGTTGATGCACAGACAAGCGTGTTCTGCGTGTTCTACAAAAATTTGGCAGAACGCTGAAAATAGAGATGCAGCAGGCTCCTAAAGCTCAGATCAACAAAGCACTAGACGTGCCTCAGTATAAAAAAGATTATGAAATGTTCTCAGTTATATTTGAGTTTACTAAAGACTCTGTGTCACATTTCATGTAAGATACGGTTTCAATGTTCTGTATTTTCCATCTCACTGTAAGTTCATCTTCAGAAACACTAGAAAGTCATATACAAAAGAATTTACAGGTGCTTGGGTAGCACAATAAACTGGTTAACCCAGTAAATATATTGGTGTTCTGGGTTAAATATACATATATTTTAAAGAAAAAAATAACATCAAGATAAAAATGCAAGTTCAGAATATCACCAACAAAAACATATTAAAAGGCAAAAGTTGCGATGATAAAAGGAACAAATATATTTTCCAGTTTTGATGAACAAATGATAACTTGGAAAGTGGGGAAAAGTGAAAGAGTTGCTTAAAGGTCAGGTTCAACGTTGGCATTGTAACCATATTCTCCTTTGGTTATGTTTGCTCTTGAAACGGGGAACTTCAGAAGAGCAGACTGGTGATTGACATTATGCAGGCAGAGAGGTAATAAGGCTGCTTAAGATGATTTTTGTTTTGGCTTGTTTGTTCAGGTTTTTATTTAGTATGGCTTCCCAAGCGACTTTCAATGTTTTAATCTAATAGAATATTCTGAGCAGTAAATCTTTTCACGTTTACCTCACTCCTTTCAATCTAGACTTGGAAGTTTACACAAGGGAATTTTCATGGTCATTTTGAGGGAATACTACACAGCCCTACACAGAGAGGAAAACCCAATAGAGACAGGTTAAATGAGCCGGTCATTTGCTTGAGGTAGAGCCTACATCCAGATAAAGCCCTTACCATACTCACCTCTATGCAGTGGGACATGTGCTTAATGTGATGCCCCTGATAAAATGCCTTACTGTGCTAATAGCAGTGGAGCGTGGGCTTTGTGCTGACCCACTGTTCTAACCAGCAGTTCTGCAATACTCTAATAATAATGTTCCTTTTAGAACACAATGAGTAAACTGAACTCAAAGAATCAAGAGACTCTAAATCATGTGTGTATTTAAAGAAAAAATGAACTGACAAAAAGATCATACATGTTGAAACAGTACCTTAAAATTAACAGATTTATAGGTGGCAATGATTTTCAAACGTTAGTTGCAGCAACCTATCTGTTTTACTTTAAAATTGAAGTATTTAAGCTCAAATTTTCTATTAATCCAGTATTTGAGCCCTACAGAGCTTTGAAGAACTCTTCTGTAAACTAAAACTAAATCCTTTTTCATGGTTTTACTACTGCTTCTCCAGTACAATGTCAATCATTCCTCTCTGCAGTCACTAACCAGGTTATTTGTGAGTTTCCACACTGCTGCATCACAAAACATTGTGCCCACTTGCCTTAAAAAGATAATATCTAACACATATGGAGGCTGCCTTTGATCTCCATGGTCTATCTAGAGGTCACAGATCTGTCTTCTCCTTTCCCTGACTTCAAATAGTCCCTTTCATTTACTGTGAAACTAGACATTGGAAAGACAACAGCAGGCAAATAAAGGCCTTGATTTAGCAGGGCTTATGTATTTGGCTATTTCAAGGTAGATTTATATTGTATTTGATTCTGTGCATGAAACCTTTAGTATTTGATCTGCTATTGAAATCAGTATGCGCTTTGTTAATAACTAAATAACCATTGTCAACTTATCAATTTGCAGTAGTTAGCACTGAATCCAGCTCTGTGTGGATTGCATGGCAAAATTTGGTAATTTAACTCAGCTTTGGGGGAAAAAAAGTATTAATATAAAGTTGTTAATGCAGAATAAGTAATCTTGTAAATTTTGGTGAAGATAAATCTGGATAGGAGGATGAAGCAAAAAAGCATCTTTGTTGGAAATCACAAGGTTCTTAGGGAATAAGACTGTTCCACCTTATCTCAAACTACAGGTGAACAACTGTGGTAAATGACTTAATAGCATTTGCCAAGGGAAAAAATACTTTACATGCAAAAACCAGACATATTTTGGTCACAACAGCTTTTGATTTTAGAAAAGACTGATTCAGAAAAGCATCTAGGTAGCTACAGAAAGATTTGAGCAACATGTAGTCACATGAGATCAAAACACTAATCTTAAAAATAGCTCTACCAAAAAGATCCCTCACTATTGATCCTACAGCTCTGTAGGGTCCTCAGGTTCTCCATGTTCTCATTCTGATGCTTGAAACCTCCTCAGGTACCACTACTCCAATTAGTAGACATTTATAAACAAGGAGCTTATGTGCTTAACTCCCTTTAAGAAGTTAAACCATTAAGAGTTTTCTAAGTGTATTTAATGAAGGAAAGTTTTGCATCGAGTATTGCTACTGTTGCAGTATGAAAAACATAAAGGTTAATGTGATGAGAAGCTTTGCTTGGAGAATCTTCCTCTCAAGTTTTGTGTCTGCATTTGGGCAAACTAAGCGTGAGAAAACATTTGCAGAAGGACTTGTAGCTGATTAGAGGTTAGTGAGGCAATGACTGATTTTGTAGAGTTGAAGTCTAATGTGAAGATTATATCCAAAGAAAAAATGAAAATAGCTAAGGTCATAGGAACCAGAGAGAACTCGATATAAGAAAAGATCAAATATGGTAGTACTATTTTGTTTGGAAAGTAAAGGGAAGTAGAACACCAGAATTAAAAATGACAATAACTAGAAAGTAATGTGGTCTTTTCAAAATGTAAGGAATGAAAAATGATTAAAGGGCAGCAGATAAAGAATAGTGAACTTAATATACTACTCATGCAAATAACAAAATTAACTCACTCTTTCAGAATGTTTTTAAAAGTTGTTTAGTAAAATCAAGGAAAATAGACATATGTGAAGAACAAATATTTTCTGCTTCTGGAACCATAACAAATCTAGAAAGGACAAGAAAAGATTTTCTTCTGCATGCAGGAAAAGTGGCATTTAAAGGCAGTTTCCGGCATTTTTGAAGACAACACAGCTTCAGGAAGTAAGACCAATGTTCACGTGTTAGCAACTAACTTTTGTGTGACCTTATTGTCTGCACACTTTCACGCTTGTGCCCTTGCATCCATTTGTTGGTGTGCCTGAGAACTAGAAGCCCTGTCTTTTACAGAAGACAGCTGGAGAAATTACTCTTGCTTTGACTGCCAGGTGCCACATTATGAAAACTTTTTTTTTTTACAGTTTCATTTCCAGAAAGACAGTTAATTGAAGTAAGTAATGAACTTTGCAGAACAGCAAACAGCAATACACCATTCATGTGTGACCAAACAATAATGAAATACTTGTACTACTTTGTGGCTGAGACACAAGGTAGCAGAATCACTGGTGGGAGGTGTTAAATTTTCAAGGTGAACAGGTTGCCCTGTCTCATAACAAGACAGTTATTAGCTTGTGCCAGCTATTATGGGCATTGGTGCCCTGCTCATTAAAATGGTGAATATGAAAAGTCAAAAGAAGGGAGTATGTTTCTTCTTGCTCCTGACATTCTATGTCAGCAGCTATGCCAAGTTATTGCTGATTTTTTCATCTTTTTCTAGTTTTTTTAGTGCTGAAAAAGTCTTACTTCTTATTGGAGTCAGTCTTATGCAATCACTGTGTCCCTGTCTGTGCATTTAGATTTGTATTTCTAGCTCTCTCTCCATTGCAGAGTAGCTTCTGCACCTGCTGCCTGATTTCAGGTAAGACTGGCAAAGGAACAATAGCATTCCGGTAATTAAGTTCCTGCAAATGTCGTATGCAGGTAGAGGAGGAAGGCCTGATAAGTGCCCCAAGTGAGGGACAGTTTGCAGCATAGCTTATCAGTCACAGGAGCATATATGTATGACAGTTCTCATAAATGCATCTATCAGATTGCTTAAAAATCAAGTCACTCAAAATCTAGCAGCAAATAAGCCTCATCAGCTCTAGCTCAGGAGATCCACTTGTTCTAACAGCAGGTTAAAACTTCCCAAGTTTAGACTCAATTTTCCTATTAAGGCAAAACAAAGAAGCACAGATCTCTCTCTTCAAGCCAAGTGTGCATACTGATAATGATGTCCTGCTGCTCTTCATATCCACTGCTTTCTGTATTCTAAAACTGAGCACAAGAATAAATTGTTAGTACAAATTTAGTTTAGGTTTGCTGGTAGCTCAACCACAGGACCCTGCTAAGGAGCGATGAGCATGTACGTGCTCCAGGCTGTATCAATCAAAATCCCAGTTCTTTTGACAATAAATTTCAAAGGTGTTGCAGGTCTTCCCTATTTCAATGAGAAGGGAGAAGGTCAGCCTATCTCCCATCTTGTTTTTCCTCATCAAACACAAAATACTGTTCCCATTTCTGTCAGAGATCAAAATAATGTAATTGTTAGACAAGAAATTCTTGCTAGTCACAAGCTTATTCAATAAACAGAAAAATCTTGTCTTATTCAGTTTCTGACATTGTGCTACCTTCAACAGAGCATTGTCATCAAAACAGCAAAGGGAACAAAGCTGCAGAGGTATAGCTATTTTTACAGTTACCAAATTGATCATTTCAAATATTGAAGTGAAGAGGAATTATCTTTTTTTTTTGTAGCTTAGTGAATGAAAAACTGGTTGTGAAGCAGGTGAGCACATTTTACAGAACTACTCACCATAAATGTCTTATCCCTTCCCCCACCAGGCAAAAGTAGCCACCGAAAAACAATTTTCCCCTAGTTAAAAAACTGATTTGTAGAAGTCAAATTGTTCAAAGCTAATCAGACTAATCTGAGAGAGGAAGTTTGCCCTCCATTTCCCAATAGATTCTCTTTAATTTTGCAGTCCCATTGACAGGCAGCCTCATCACTCAGGCATTACAGACCACCTTGAAGACATCAGCATCATTAGCCTTTGAAGTCAGAATAATCAACAAGCCATTTGATACTCTATCAGATGAAACGGCCCTGTCAGAAAAGGCTGGCTCAGGTGTACTAATTGTCTACCAAAGGGACATAACTTGGTAGAGTTTACTGTGGTACAGGCTCCTAGACGTGTGGGATGCTGTAACAGATTTTTTTAGGTGCACTTCACAATGTCTCTTAAAAAAGTATTCTCAAGATGCTTTCAATGGGAATTACAATACACCAATTTCCTGTCTACAATATTCCCACAATACTCCAAATTCCTGTGGAGATAGGCAAATGTATTAGCTGAGCTTAGGGTCACATAGGCAGAGATTCATGTGACAGATCTGTGTATAAATCCTGCCAAAGCCTTCATTCAGATATTGGATAGTAGACATTATTAGGAAAGCTTCTATTGTTTTACAATGGTTAACATTCTGGAAGCTGTTGAAATCTGGCATAGGATTATTTTCAGAAACAGGCACAGTCTGAAAATCACTTGGGGTCTTCTGTGGCCCCTGGTGCGATAACTGTGCCGACAGCAGAGGGAGCATTAAACTCACTGCCCATGGTAAAGTGTGGGGAGTGAAACCCATGTTCCTGTAATCCTTGTATGGGTAGGATGTGCTCATTAGCCTTCTGGCAGTCATCCTAGGAGAAGGACAACTCTGATTCCAAACCCGGGCAGATGGAGCTCATTTAGCCCTGTAAGGCCTTCCATCTAAGAGAAGGACACTCTAATAAAACCTACATCCTAAGGACTTTGCTGCTAGCATCCAAGCATGCTTGGCCCTGGCAGATGGACCTTAGCACTAAAGGGTGGGTCCAGCTCTGCGCATGCTGTGTCTCACCTAAAGAAAACATCCATAGCGCAAGCTTGAGGGTGCTATCCGCTATCCTCTTTTTATCAGCACGCTTGTAAAAGGCGCTGATGAGGAGCGTGGGTGGAGTACTCCCTGGATCTTCGTTCGCCAAGCCTAGCCATACATTTTCAGAAAAGGATTTTTTTTAGGATTATCTAGGATAGTAGCAGCTTTTTCTTGGTTTAGTTTGACCTCTCAGTATATGTCTTTATCCTTGTTTCTAATAATATGGCATGCACTCAACCAACTATTATATCTTAAAGGAGCTCAGTGGTTTAACAGAAACCAAATTTTAAAAATCCTCGAGGGCCATTCGGGTCGAGCAAAGGCCGTTCGGATTTCTCAACCTCCTCTACCCCCCCCAGTAGGGAGGGAGAGGAATGATGCCNAGTCCAAACCTTCCACTGACTGCACTTGTATTTGGGACTAAGGGGGGTGGGGGGGTGGCGAGGAGGCAGACATGGGCCTCTTTTGTGCTTTCTTGTTCAGAGTTTCCCTCTTTTCCAAAACCATGACTGGTTATTCCCCAGATTTTCCATCTCCTTGAATCTCCTGACACCTCTCAGGATGATTCATTGCTATCAGAAATAAACCAGTAAGCCTTGCCTCCTTCCACCTGTGCTCTTCATGTAGGATCCCTAGCAGTGGCAATGTTGGACTGCTCTGGAGAGAGCCATGTGGCAGCCAATCTAATGTGGGAACAATCCAGGAAGCTTCACATCATTCTAAAAGTCCTAAAAATCAACAAAACACACTGAAATCTTTGCACATCACTAGAGTGCTGTGGGAGCGCTCCAGGGTTCCCTAGAGTGCTGTGGGAACTCTCTAGAGTTCCCTAGTGTGCTCTGGGAGTGCTCTAGAGATCCCTAGGGTGTTCTG
>VWZO01006689.1:48195-66615 GCA_013396975.1 Bucco capensis | reverse complement strand
ATAGGCTTCCATCAATATGATATCTAATGTACTTTAGACCCTTTAGCCCTCTAGACCAGAAGAAAATATAAAGCCATGAACCATCCCAATCCTTTTGTTTGCAACTTTTCTCCCCCTCATCTCACACTTCCCAATACATCTTTGCCACCTTATAAATAAAGTTGTTCTAGGGATGGGCTGACTTCTTTATAAAGCCTGGCTCAACAGGGCACAGAACTAAATGTTGACTTCTTTGTGGCTATGTTTACTACTAAAGAAGAATAAGATGCTAAGGAAGAATAAGATACTAAACATGAATAAGGTACTAAAGAAGAATAAGGTACTAAAGAAGAATAAGGTACTAAAGAAGAATAAGGTACTAAAGAAGAATAATCTCATAGAGCTTAAGTACACTTTGAGCTTGCTTCACCAGGCACTGCCTGTGCCATACGTTCCTCCTGAGTGGAATCTGTGTTTTTTGTTGGGGATTTGGTGGGGACAAGACTTTGAAGACAAAAAGCTACAAACACATAGACAAGAAGATTTGTATTTGAGTCCTACTGAGTATTTGTCTAGACAAAAAGATGATCTTTTTGCCTCAACAACAACTGAAGCAACACTGGAGTTACAGAGAGGGCCTGAAAACATAAACCCAGCAGTGAATGGAGCCTTGAAACACAAATCCAAGCCCACAACCAGCGCTCACGATCCAACTGAGAGAGGCTTGGTGTTTACTTTTCCATGCCATTGAGTGCAACAATTCATTTACTCCCAATACATAAATACATACACACAAAAAATATTAAGTAATATCCTGCTGATCCCAAAAAGCTCCCCAGGCCTCCCTCCTTCCGCTCCGCAACGGTGCAACCCTGGGGTAGGTAACTGAGAAACCTCTGCCTCAGAGAAGGGAGAAAGCTTCATGAATCACCAAACAACACTTCTCAGGTGGGGAAAAACACATTCTTTGTTCCTCTACGTGGAATTAGAAAAATATGTGGAGAAGTAAAGCCCTGGAAGCCCCAGGAGAGCAATTGCTCTCTTTCCTTTTCTTTTTAGGTTTTGTTGAGCTTGTGAGTTTTGGGGTGGTTGAACTGAAGGTCTTAAAAATTTTAACACTAACATTCAAATGCTTCATATTTTTCCCCTGGACTCGCAGAGTTTCCATCCTCCTCCTCTCTCTAGTGTCACTTTTACTCTGCAATAAAACAATTGAATCACACACTGGTACATCAATATTGGCAGAATTTTAGGTTTGCTGGGTTGGGTTTTTTTTTTCACTCAGCCTATTGGGCAAACAGCCTAGAAGGGCTAAGTTATTTGCCAGAGTTTGAATTTCTGGCAAACAGTGCAGATCCAGTACAAATCTCAAATCATATTTCAGGAATGCTGTGCTTTTTACCCCACCTTTCCAATTCTTCTCTCTGTGCACTAATGACTATTATGGGGAAATGTGTTCCAGAAATGTGAAAATCAATGTAGTGGGAAATGTACCAAAACCACCTTTCCACTTACACAATCTCAGTTGTCCAAGAAACACAATTAATTAATGTTATTGAGCTGTTTAGCTCCCCAATAAAAGCTTTCTGAGTGATTATATGAAGAACCATTGGTGCTGGAGACTTCATACTGAAGTAATTAATGGAAGTTGATTATATTCTGACAAGTTAAACACAGGTTTGTTTGATATTGCACACACATGGAAAACACATGCACCATTGAGCTCAGTACCTAGGAGTTGAGATTAATGGTGTTGATGAATTATGTGGAGATTATATACTTTGCAGACACATAATGGACCTGATTTTGAAATGCAGGCTCTCATTTTGCTCCTGCAATTTCGAGGGTGTGAATAATTGCAGGTGATTTTCTAGCAGCTAGACATCTTGCTGCCTGCTTGAATTCCTTCGGGCAGAGGTCATGCCTGGTTTTGTGTGAGGCACCAGAAGGCACTAGGAGAGCACATGCAGACAGTGCATCACCGAATCACACCATGGTAAGGGTTGGAAGGGACCTCTGGGGATCATCTAGTCCAACCCCTCTGATAAAGCAGGATTGCCCAGGATCACATCCAGGTGAGTTTTGAAAGTCTTCAGAGAAGGAAACTCCACAACCTCTCTGGGCAGCCTGGGCCAGCGCTCTGGCACCCTCAGAAGGAAAGTTCTTCCTTAGGTAGAACTTTCTGTGTTCTAGTTTGTTCTATCACTGGGCACCACTGAAAAGAGTCTGGCCCCATCCTCTTGACCCTCATCCTTTAGCTATTGATAAGCATTGAGAAGATCTCCTCCCAGTCTGCTCTTCTCCAGGCTAAGCAGCACTACAAATCCACATTAGTGCTGCACACTGGGACCAGAGCGAGCAGCAAGCACTACTGGATTCATGCAGAGTTAGGACCTTCAAAAATATACTCTCCAGAGGCATTTGGTGAGCTTGAGGCTCAACCCCAAAAGGGAAAGAAGGAAGCTTTCACTAGGCTGTCTCCTACTGCAGGCAGAGGCTAGTGACAGAGCTGACACTTAGCCTCAAGATGAGCTGCTGAAGCAGTGTGAGTGGGACATCACTCAGGTTCAGCCTAATATCTGAGCCTACCACTTGGCATCTTTCTCTTGAGACTCTATTTAAAGGCAACTGCATGTCACTGAGATGATGACAGAGCTCCTGCAGCATGTGGTACCCTAAGGATGCTCTGGACAGTGCAAGATACAACAGAGAAACTGGGCCCTAGAGGGCTATGGCCAAGGACAAGCTGCTCCAGCTTTGTCCCTCCACATGGAAGTAGGAGACCTAATGCAAGAGCACCTGTGTGGGTGCAGGACAGTTTATTTGGCTATATAAACACTTCACCCTCTCCTAAGACTGCTGCTGCTCTGGTTGCTCACCTAGCTGCAACCCTACACTAAAGACAGAATTAGAGCCTAACTCTGAAATCCTTTGCTGCCTCCAGGAAAAAGCAAAGGGAGCTTCCTAAAGAGCTGGGAAAGGGCTTTTAACCCTTCTCCCATGCTGTCTGCCTGCTGGAGGCAGTGGATAATCCAGGAAGCAAGCCCCAGGTCCTGCAGGAAGCAGTCCTTTCCGAGGATGGGGGAAAAGACCTGGCTTCAACCACTGCTTCTTCATTAGCTGCTGCAGGTGGAGAGCTGTGTGAGTCCCTCACATTGCTTTTGTAACTATCACATCTTTTATGTGGCTGAACTCTTTTTTTCCACTCTAACTTTTGGCCATTTTTGAAACAGAAAGAATTTTGGGTCACGTTATCAATTTCCCCCCTCATGGAAATCTTATAAAAATGAATCTATAAGCAAATTGATGTGAGGAAAAATGTTAGCAGAAATGTTTTCAAATGGACAACCTTCAAAGGGTTTGGGTTCATTCCATTTGAATTACAAAGTCAAAGCTTTGCTCTAGCCACTCTTTTCTTCCTTACCTCTCTTCCCCACCCAAGCTGTTTGCATCACACTTGAAGAGGTCTCCAGTGAGTGCTTTTGCCCTAATGATTGAATTTAGCATTGGCAGAAGTATCTTGAGAGACTGTTCTTGAGGCTGAAGGCTCCATTTGGTGTCCACAGCAGGCACAAAAAGCTGCTGAGCTGCTTTTCTGATGGTGATGTGCTAATCCATCTCAGACAGGCAGGGGAGGCTGCTCCTTCCCCCAGATCCATACATTACCCTGACTTTCTGTTGATGGTGCCAAGACAGTTCTCAGCTAGCAGCAATTTGTCTGCAGACATCAAGCTAACTGGACTAGACTGAGGCCACCATGAAGATATCTGACTTTGTGCCCTTTTGGTTGGTGCTAAAGTGAATTTGTGACCCTGAGGCTAAACAGCTGATAACAACCTCCTGAAACACAACCCTGCCTTCTCCTTAAGGTGAAATCCTAACTGCACAGCCAGGTGACCACTGAGATGGTTACAGAGAAGGCAAGGACTGTAAAAGCCACCATCCCTTTGGGATCAATACAAAGAACAAAAGCCTTGTGGAACCACAAAAAAAAAAACCAAAGCAGCCTCCATGCAGAGATATGCATTCCTCCATAAATAATATAAAGAAGTTACCTTTACCTACAGGTGTCTCATACCTCACTGGTTATTGGGTTTGTGGAAAGAAGGCAGAGACATCAGAGAAGGCAAGGACACAGCCTAAACCAACAGCAGGGTTAAAGCTCCAAGAAGAGAAGCAGGGTGGGAGAGGAGAGAGGTTTTTTTGGCTAAGCTGATTAAAGACAATTGTAACATGAAAAAACCCAGCTCCTAACTCCTCCTGTGTCTGAGGACACTGCACATTGCACATTCCTCACAGAGACTGGGCCATAATAAAGTAGCCTGACTCTATCATCACCTTCATCTCCTAAACAACAGAGCCCAGAGCACTCTGGGTTTTGGCGAGTGACCTGCAGTGCAAAGTATTAGCACACATGTCAGGAGCAAGAGCCAGGCTCCAGCAGGAGAAACTGAGCAGCTCTGTGTGCACAGGCTCAAGAGAGACAGGGGAATGGGAATGCCACCAAAATCAGCCATGCTGGAGGCAAATCTGAAGACCAAGTGGGAAACACGAGGCTGACAAGGCTACACATGATCTGCAGATAACCAAAGGTTTTGCTCTACCTTCATGCCTGCTCCATCTTACCTTCTGCAGCTCTCCAGTGCTCCTCACCCTCTGCACCACCAGCTCCTCTTGACTCCACAGTGTTGTCCTGGTTTTGCTGGGACAGAGCCATAGTCTGCAGGCTATTATCTGTTTGGAGTCAGCCAGGGCAGGTGAACTGAGTTGGCTCACAGCTGGAATGTCACTGCAAATGTCATCCTCATCATAAAGGAGAATTTGCTGAGGATAGAATATCCTCCTGACTGGGCTCCTCCTCATCCTTCTGCTTCTTCCTATCACTGGAGGAGCTCACTTACCAATCTGGCCCAAGGACTGCTTTCCTATTCACTGTGACCACCATGCATTCCCTGGGCTGAGCATAACTTTGCATACTTCACATTGGCTGTTTCATAGGTTTTCATTTCAGACCATGGGTCTCCTCTCCTTTTCCTGACTCCTCTTCTCTGCTGGGGAGGGGACACAGAGTGACAGAACAACTGCTAGGAGCTGAATTAGGCAGGTGCCAGGTGGTGGAAGGACAGAGCTGTGCCATGTCAGCTCTGTGGCTCTCAGTGCTACCTGCACTGCTGCTGGGACAACCCTCAGCACCTTTGAGTTCATTCAAGTCCCCCTCCCTCTGCAAAAAGATTTCCCTTGACCTCCAGCCAGCAGTGTGAGGCATCATTAAAGGAGAAAGCATCAAATAAAGAAGGAAAAGCATCCAGGAGTCTCTTGATGATGGTGGAGAGATCGCTCATAGGTGGAGATGAAATTGCTTTTGGAGCAACAGCTACACAGTGTCTAGCCAGACTGGGGAGCTCCATGGCTGGAGGCAGAGACCATGGAGCCAGGGAGACTCAAAGGTGTCTTGACAACCTGAAAGCTGCTAATGGATGTGAGCAGCAGCAGCAAGGCATGGCAGACCTCAGAAACTGTGTGGAGAAAGCAGTGAAAGGGGCAGAGGTCAGAGCAGACCTCACTCAGCCACCTGGCTGCACAAGTGGGGGAGCCAAATGACCTCAGCCAAACTATTTTCTCCTCCATTTGTAACCCTCAGAGGCCAGCCAGGGAGAGAAGAGATTGCCCAGTTCAAATAATGCAAAAACTGCATTTCTTCGAGGGGAAAACTCCCTGACAGGCTCCTTGGCTCTGCTCAGTGTCTCAGCCAGGCCAGTGGCTAGGAAGAGGAATAGAAGAGGTTTCCAGCAGCCAGCCCACACGTGCCAGCTCTGTCTGTGCTACAGAGCAGCCCATGACACACAAGCAAGTGCTTGGAGCTGTTGAGATGTGCTGCACAGGCAACCATCAGAGCAGAGAATTAGCAGTGAGGGGCAAGCTGAATCCTCTGGCCTGGCTGAGGAGCAGACTAGACCTGTTCTTGGCATAATCCAGTGCAAACAAGGACTCCCAGGATAAATGGGCAGTGGAACAACTCATAGATATTCAGCTGGACTTCAGCTTGCAGATCAGCAAAAGGAAATCAGACACTCCAAGGGCTTGGGGAATTTGCCCCACTGTTTTTTTCTCTGCTGCAGCCATCCAGGAAAGGAAGCAGCTGCTAGCAAGAAAGATGGACATTAATTGCCATGAGCTGTAAGCACAGATATGACAAATGGAAAAGGTGACTCCAGTCTGGTCTGTGGCATTTTTGAACAATTAGAAAAAAAAGTGATAGATTTGGTTTGTAAAACAAGAGAAAAGTTGGCAATGATGCAAAAGCTAAAGAAAGCAGTTGAATTAAGTGTTGGTACAGTGAAAAGGTTTGCTATAAAACTCTAACTTGTTGTAATAGGAGACTGGGCCAGAACAAAACATCACAAGAGCCTAGTAAAAAAGCCTCTTACCCAGTCTGAGAGTTGCAAGGCCATCACATTACATCAGTGAAGCCCAGAGGTACACAAATTAGGCCCTGTGTTTTTGTTTAGAGCCCTCAGAGTTGAAGAACCGGAGGAGGAGATTGGCTGCAAATCATCTGCTGGTATCTGTGAAATGCATGGAAAAAGTGGACATTGCCTGAAGGATAAGCATTAATAGAGCAGACAGGCTAAAAACAGTAAGGAGTAGACTGTCCAAAAGTGAACCAACTAATTGGTCTCAAATGGAGACAGTGACAGAGAACCATGCCTTCATCCAACAGTTGGGAAGGTTGGGTTTGCAAATTGGACATCTGGAATTTGAGCTAGATTTCTGGAGAGCTGAGATCGTGGATGAGCTAATAAACAGTTTGGATTTCATTATGCCTAATGAGTAAGTGCCAGGAAACCACATCTTGCAGACCCTGCTTGTGAAAATGCTTTATAAGGATGTGGCACAGGTGAGCAAAGTGAATTGTAGACAATTGGTGTGCAGAGAATGGCACTAAGGGATGTGCTATGGGAGATTTCCAGCCAAAGAAATGACTTCCCAGAGACTGAAATCTGTTAGGAGACCTAGGATCTCAAAGGGATTATAGCTGTTGAAGTGTTGGTATATTGGAAACAGGAATCTGTTCCCTCTTGTATGCCAGCCATTTCTAACAGGGAGCAAATAAAAGGGGAGAAAAAGGAATAAGGGTCAGAAAGCACAACAAAGCAAGCACATTCTAATCCAAAAGGACTCTCTCTCTCTCCATGGCACATTCATTTTTCCCCCCTGCTAACTGAAGCACTTACCTCCTACAGGTTCTTCATGCTTCAACAGAGATGCAATTCCTGGCCAGGGAAGCTTCACTGTAGAGTCTTAGCATCCATGGATGTGTAAATCATTTACACCTGTGCAAAGTAGATGTAAACTCACTTTGCACTCACTTGACATAGGTGCAAATGACTGCAGGAGGTGAGAAGAGGTGGAGAATCAAGCCCATAATGACTGCAAAGCACTTTAAGCAGGGTATGCTGGAGACCAGCAGAGGCACAGGGGACACAGCAAGGCAGGAGGCAGGCAAATGTCAGCAGCAGTTTGGGACTTCATTCTCCCTGGTTGTGTGAGCAGGGTCTCTTATTAGCAATGGAAGTCATGCATGTGTGCCCAGAGGATAATAAATCAGCCAGAGTGGGAATGCTGGTGTGAGCCTGCTCCAGCTCCTCTGGCATGGCTGCAGCAGGAAAACTGGGCTGCCACCTGGGCTGGGAGATGCCAGGTGGTTGTATGGTTAGGAGATATGTGGAGAATTAGGCTAAATCTAGGGCTCTGGCTTGGGTTAGGGCATGTTTCTTCTTGTGAGTTATACAGGTTAGCCAAAAACCTGGCTCAGTCATCATTGAAAGAGTACAGGTGCTCCCAGCCCTTTTTGTTATATTGCCTCCTAAAACTGCCTGAGGGCTGAGGAGCACAAGAGCTTTCAAAGGAAACTTTGCTTTTTATGAGCTGTTGGATAGGACCAAGCAGATAGATCTAAAATTAATCTGCTGCCCTTGGTCAGAGCTCTGCAGTGGTAAGGTTCAAGGCAGCAATTACCAGGATGGGTATCTGGGGGAGGTTGGAGGAGAAGGGAGAGAAATTCTTTCATGCTGACTTTTTTAGCCTGAACAACTTTGCTTGGCAGTCTGAAAGAGACCTTCTAAAGTGTGTTCCTCTTAGCCTTACACTTGCCAGCTTTCTCCACTCTCCTTTCCCTAGCCTGCTCACAGTGATGGTAAATGCAGCCAGAGAAACAGAGTTGCTATAAAGCACTGAAGGCTCTGGGTAACGTGACATAAAATCACTGAATCTGAAAGAAAAGCACATGTGCCATTTTTCCAGGGGACTTTGAAAATGTGCCTCTGGATAGATGTGAAGATATAAAATACCACTCCCCACAAGAAATGAAAGCAGAAAGCATACACTCATGAAGGAGAACTGCTCCACTGCTTACAGCTCTCTGCTTAAAGCAAAGCAATCAGGCACAGCCAGTGCATGGCAGACTGGAAACCTCCCTGTCCCCATGTCTTTCCTCATGGCTACAAAGTTCTGCAGAGCAGCCCTGAAGTCAAGCCCCAACNATTTTTCCAGGGGACTTTGAAAATGTGCCTCTGGATAGATGTGAAGATATAAAATACCACTCCCCACAAGAAATGAAAGCAGAAAGCATACACTCATGAAGGAGAACTGCTCCACTGCTTACAGCTCTCTGCTTAAAGCAAAGCAATCAGGCACAGCCAGTGCATGGCAGACTGGAAACCTCCCTGTCCCCACTGGTTTTGCAGTCCCTGCTGTGGGAGGAGGCTGGCCAGCAGGGCACAAGTCTTTCCTCATGGCTACAAAGTTCTGCAGAGCAGCCCTGAAGTCAAGCCCCAACAAAGGGAACTTACCAGAAAGCTGCAGAGGGCCTGTTTGCAAAGGCCTGCAGTGAAAGGACAAGGGGCAATGGTTTTAAATTAGATAGGAGTAGATTTAGACTTGATACTAGGAAAAAGTTGCTCCCCACGAGGGTGGTGGAACACTGGCCCAGGTTGCCCAGGGAGGTGGTTGAGTTCCCATCCCTGGAGGCATTGCAGGTGAGGCTTGCCAGGGCTCTGGGCAAGCTGCTCTAGTTGGGGATGTCCCTGGCCACTGCAGGGGGGTTGGACTAGATGAGCTCCAGAGGTCTCTTACAACCCAAACCATTCTAGGATCCTCTCCCATCCCAGGACAGCCAGGCTAAAGCAGATTCCCAAGCAAGATGATGACAGCTAGGACAAGAGGTCAGTTGGAGTTGTAAAAGAAGCAATGTTGAGCACAGGATTGTTTCTTAGTTAATGAAAGCACATACCAATAACAGCAGCAAAGCTGTGCTGTCAAGGGAAGGTGGGTGAAGCCTGCTACTGCCCTGTTGTGGGTTGGGAAAATCACAGTCTAGAAAGGGAGGAGTGGCTCAATACTTCAATTAACAACAGACTGAAAGAAGTCTCTCTTTTCAGTACCAGGCAAAGGGTTTTACCCTCTATTCCTGCTCTTCTAGTAAGTTATGAAAGGTTTGTTCACTCCATGTCAGGTACCTCCCGTGGCTTTCAGGTGTCTTTTCAGCATCAACTCCAATTAACAGAAAGAAGATGTTCTCTGTGGGCAGAGCAGAAGCACAAGGG
The DNA here is from genome assembly GCA_013396975.1 of Bucco capensis. Lineage (NCBI taxonomy): Eukaryota > Metazoa > Chordata > Aves > Piciformes > Bucconidae > Bucco > Bucco capensis. The sequence goes on along the minus strand of VWZO01006689.1, from coordinate 57,031 downwards.
CTGCTCTGCCTGGTTCTGGTCCTGCCTGTGGCTCAGGCAGATCTGAAAACACTGTCCTTTATGGTTTTTAACCAAAAGCACTGCTTAAATCCAGCACTCACTGACATCCAGTGGTGGCAGTGAATAACTGCAAAGGTTTCTTTCCTGAGAGTCTTGGTTCTTACCTGAGAAAACCCAAGTGAAAGTGAAGTCTTGCTTTTGAGCTCTACAGAAGGAGGGCAAGGCAACTGAAACCCAACACTGCTTCTGTTCGATGAGAGAGAGGAGGTAGCTGAGAACCAGTACTGAAAAGCATCTCTAGGTTCCCTGCAGGAATGGGCTCTGAGTCCAGCCATGCTGCTCTAGAGTTGGGAAGAGCCCCAGACAGCAAATCAAGCTCTGCCTTTTGGCAACTGCTATGAGATCAGACCTGAACTTTCCTGCCCCAAGCAGCTTGGAGTGGGATAAAATAAAGACTTGAGTAACAGTGACCCCACTGTGTTGGTCTAACAAAAACACTGTGCTGCAGGCTGAGCCCTTCAGGCCCCCCTGTAAGGCTCAAATATCCATTCAGTTCTCTGGTGGCTGATCCTGCCTGAAGAAAACAACATTTAAGTTCCAGTTTTGGCTTAATCCCATTCAGCACAGACAATTAACAACTTCTTCATGGTTGGAAGGGTGTGGGAGGGCATTATGGATCTATCTTTTTAGTCATGGTGCAAATGCTGCTTGTACTTAAATGCTTGGATAGCCTTCTGTATGAAACTGTACGGGCTATGGTGCAACTGCTGAGGCAGTTACCTAGTTTCATTAGGTTTTTTTCTATGCACTCATGCTCCACAGTACCTGCCTGAGGGTTTTTTTCAAGAGTACTGGAGCAGGAGGTGAATTTTGACAAGGAGAAAATACTTCCAGTGCAGCAAACTTTAATGGTTGCTGACACCACCATAATTTAATCCTTGGGCCTTTGTAAACAGTTTGCACAGAATGCCCTGTAAGCAATCTGAGCTGGTTGCAAGGGCTCCAGCACTTTCTGAATTCATCTGTCTCTTCAGCCTCCAGTCCTTTCTGTGCTGTTTCCACCCCTCCTAACAGCCCTGGCACAGAGACTATTCTTCCAGCTTGTTTTTTTGGCAGTCACCCTTTGCACTGACATGGATTACAGGAGGATCTCTTGAAGCTTTGGCCATAAAGAGCAGCCCATCACTAGCCCTGTCAGTGAGGCTCTGTGCTCCAAGGCTTCAGAGGTGTAGGATGTACCCAGCCAAAAGGGGACTCACAGCTCATGCTAAGGTCTGGCAGGGATCTGAAGTGTCTTTCACTCAGGTGTTCTGCTGCTCTTTAGCAGCACAGCAAGCTGGAAGGGGCCAAGCAGCAGCACATCTCACAGTAGCAGACTGAAGTGTAATGAAAAGGAGGAGTTTCACTTCCTTGCCTTGAGTTTCATCATTTTTATTTTATGCCCATGTAGGTAAGGATACTTTTCTATATTATTCTGGTTTTCTGGAGCAAACAGAAGAGGCATGGCTGAAGAAGTGAGAGAAAGGAGTGCTAAGCCCTTCCTTGCAACACACAAGAGCACCTTCCCTGGATCATCTTGGCTGACAGTGCTGGGGTGCAAGCAAGAGCCTCTTGTCTTTCCCTTGCTCTGCCCCACCAACAGCAAGAGCCATTTACCACTCTTGGAGACAGTTAAGAGAACATGACAATAACCAAGATGTGCTCAAAAAGCTTGAAGGAGCTGAGCTTGCTCTGAAGCTGATACAAGTCTCCCCTTAGGATCACTAATGAAGGATTGCTCTGCCTGCAACTGGGGAGAAAGCCAGAGACTCTTTTCTGATAGTGAAAAAAAGCAGCCCCTTTTTAGACCAGTCAGTGAAGTAATTGTTCATTCCTCAGGTCAAGCAGCACATATGCAATCTCTTTGTTAAGTAGCTTTCTCAATTTTTTTGCTCCTTGGCTCTTGCAGTCCCAGGCTGTGTGATTGCCAGCCCTGAGTGCTGGCCAGGAAAGCTCCCTCCCAACCCAGAAGGGGCTAAGGCAGCACAGACAGAGCTATAAATGGGGCTGCTGCTTACAGCCACTGGACAGGGGGGAGGGGGGAAGCCCACCCTTCCCAACAACAGCTTCTCAAACTCAATCCAGCTGCATGCAGAAACCTTGGTTCTAAGAGAAGACCAATGTGGGGAAGAGGAAGAGAAGCCTTGCTGGCTACCACTGGCAAAGGTAGAGGTGAGGTGGACAAGCTGGAGAACATTTTGTCTCACAAAATAACTATCAGCTGCAATGTCAGCATGCTTTAGGTAAGCATGCCCAGGCAGCAAGCCCAACAGTGAGAAAGAACAGGGCAACTGATTCAGATAGAAGAGAATTAAGTTTGTGGCAAGCTAAAACCAAAGCCAAATCTCTTTGCAGTATTGAGATTACTTTGCTACTGCCTTGAACACCAGCCTTCAGAGGGAAGGGACTAGAACATGCTGGGGAGAAGGCTGGGTAACAGATGTCATCTAGATAGCTACCTGTCCCTCCTCTACGTGCTCAGATCTGCAAGGTGCTAGTCTGTTTCTAGGACCTGGATGAGTTGTTTAGGTAACCAAAGTCTAGTTCATACCCAACTTAGAGCTTGCAAAGTCACAAAGAATCCCAGAGAGACCTCTAAGACCATCTAATCTGTGTAGTCTTGATAAAATACACCACCATGCCAGTAAAATAGCATTTTACATGGGCTGAAACAGGTGTAAGGGCTTCAGAGACTTAGGCTAAGAAGAAATGAAGAGTAAGAAGTCCTTCTCCTATCTCATTATCAGTGTTTTGAGTCCTGGACTGGAGGCAGGCAAACAGCATTGCTCAATTCATTTCCATTAGAAAATGAATGAGCTTCCACATTCCTGGACAGCAAACAACAGGAGGCATTGGCTCCTAAGGAGCTAGTCTGCAATTTTACCCTGACTGGCTGAAGGCTTTGGAAATGAGAAGTGTTTTTCCGCACGGAGCCGACTGAAACGTGAGCCTGGCAGCTTGTCCAGCCTCAGCCAGGATTCACGCCTTTCTCTCTGTACCTGTATTTCTTGGTCCCTCCAAGGACTGCTATTATCTGCCTGCTTGACAATTTCAAGGCTGGAAAAAGCCTTGACTGAGCTAAAAGGATCTGCCTGAAAGCAAATCATAACATCAGGGTTAAGCAACAGCAACCTTTGCTGCTGATGCTGTCCTCTGATTGCAGGAGTGATCTCCTTGTTCTGTGCTGAGCATCCCAGGCCAGTCACAGAATCACAGAATCATTAAGGCTGGAAGAGACCTCTAAGATCATCAAGTCCCAACTATCTACGTATCACCACCATGCCACTAAACCATGGCCCTAAGTACTACATCTATGTTTCTTAAACATCTCCAGGGATGGTGACTCCACCACCTCCCTGGGCCTAAGTCACTAAGGTACCAGCTGCTAGATATCACACTTAGGATGGCAGAAGGGGCCAGAGAGAACTTTTCTGTATTGTCCTCTTTTCTAACATAATGTATGACTGGGACCATAAAAACTCCTGCTCAAGTTCCCAGCATCTATTCCTTTGGGAAGATCTAAAAATGCCTTTTTCAGAACAAAAAGATGGTTATTTCACATTTTATATAGAATCAGAAAAAGTCAACCTGCAAGACCCCTGATCCAGAACACCAGTTTTGAGGCTGCTTACCTAGTCTGGGGAAGACATGCATTTAATTCTCTCTTCTTTCTAACATGAAGAGTTTTGAAGTCTTTACCTCCTTCTACCAAGCATGAGAAGAGCTGCTTGCTGACTAGTGACTGTTGTGGATGGATTCACAGACACACACTCAACTTGCAGCTTAGCAGTTGGATTTCAATCTTTCCTCTGGTTAATCCTTACACAAAGCAGAACAGCTCTAGCAACAGATGATGAACATGAGAGTGAGCAAACCCCAGCACTCCTGGCAGCCAGGTCCTGGTTTGGGATTTGCCGCGCAGAAGAGCAACTTGAACTTTCCTCCTCCATGTCTCACAGAAGTATTCTGCCCTGCTGGGCTCTTCTGAACTACAGCTGCCTCTGTCTGACCAGAATTTTTGTCATGGCTCTGAGAAGACATCCCATGCAGTCAATATTTCCCTCTTGCTTTGTCCTGGCACTGCTGATCCAGATGAGTGCTGCTAGCACGTCAGGACTTGGTAGCAGAGAACATTCCATTCCTTGCTGTCCTTGTCAGAACTACAACACTGGAATGATAATGAAAAAAAATCCCTTTGGCTCAGGCTCAAAGTTTCAATAGTTTATGAATGTTCAGCAAACCAGGAAGCCTGCCCCTGATTGAATGGCTCATCCTCTTTCCCTAGTTTTCAATAAACCCACCATGGATTCTCCTCCCTTCACAGCCTAGGGAATGGTGTCTCTCCTGCACCAGCCACCAGAGCAGAGCCAGGTGGGACACACCTCTGATATCCTCAGTTCCCTCTGCATGAAATCTACTTGATTTCACCACTTCCACAGTTTTCACTTCATGCTGATATTTCTTTGGGCTTGACAAAAAGAGCTGTGCTGCTGTTCCTCTCTTTTCCTTCTTTTTGGTAAATAACAAAGTGTGTGGGGAGAAACCAATCCATCAGCCTCATGTTTGACTCTACACACGAGGCTGGGGTAAGATTTGGAAGAGCAGCAGTGAGAAAGGTCCTCTCCACTGACACACATTAAAGGAGAGTGTGCAGGCCTGTGACTGAAGGCAGGCTTTCTGGTTTGTTGTTTGCTTTGTGACTCTGTTCAGTGCCTTATATGAAACTGTGGTTGAGAGGAGAGAAAGCAAGCAAAAGGCTCTTCCATCTACAGTTTGGGCTTGGGAATCAGCTTGAGGGTTTCTGCAAGCTTGAGCTCCATGGGGTGACTGGGGCAGCACCCAACAGGTCTTGGTGGCTTTACATGCTCAACTTTTTCCACATCCTAACCTGTGTCCACTGCTTAGTCTTGATGAAGCATTGAATTCTGTAGTTGTAGAGCTGCTGAAAAAAGCAGAGGGAAGATTTATAACAACATTTGCAAACTCTAGGCCAACTGGTTTGGCACAGGAAAAGAACGATGTTTTTCAGCACAGCTTTTCAACATTCCACTGCTAGCTAAAATGTATGAAAATTACAGTTTGGAAATGACCAGATGTTTTTGCCGAGAAAGAAATAGATGACCTGAAAGGGAAAGATGAGGCCTGAACTCAGGCTTCTCTGCTACAACTGTCAACTTTGCAGCTAATGGATGACCTACTACCATCTAAAACTCCTAAATTTGGGTGATTAATGCTGCTAAATTGCAGCCCCAGTGTATTTATAATTTTCTCCGTCAGCTTGATACCATTTGTGCAGCATCACTATAAAAGGTGAAGGAGAGAAAAAGGAGATTAATCTGGTGTCCTTGTACAGAACAATATGGCACAGCTCTCCTCAAAGCAGAAGCTTTCAAGGGAAATAAACTAATGGTTTCATCTGTTTCATTTCCAGCTCTATGTTTTTTTAAATCAAGCTTAGCAGCAGCAGATCCTTCCCGTGTTTGTCTGCTTTTCCAGACAGAAATGAAGACCAGAAACTTTCTTGCTTTCAGCTTCAAATTGCTCACTGCAACATGGCCGTGTATAGTGACTGCACTAGAGGTAAATGGCACAAAATAGCACCCAGCAAGTTCCAGCTGAACATCTGGAGGAACTTGTTTCCTTGGAGGATGGTGGAACACTGGCCCAGGCTGCCCAGGGAGGTGCTGGAGTCTCCATCTCTGCAGAGATTCCAAACCCAACTGGACACATCCTGTGCAAACTGCTCTAGGCTCTCCTGCTCTTGCAGGGGGGTTGGACTAGATGAGCTCCAGAAGTCCCTTCCAACCATTCTGTGATCCTGTGACCATCCAGTACTTTCTTTATGTGACTTATCAAGAGCACAAGGATCTTTGGCCACCCACAATAGTCTAATTGGACTGGTATCTCTTAAAAATCTCTGCTTGGTTGATGGGATGCTTCCAATCTTTTTCTTATTGCTCTGTAGAGCAGTTACCAGTCAAAGGAGATTAAGAACAAAGAGAACAACTCTGGAGAGACATGTGATGGTGTTGGGCTGCAATCCTCCTCTACTTTTTAGCCATTGGTTAAAATGTGGAAAAACCCCTCTGTAATAGAAAAATTCTTTTCTCTTCTCCTCCAAAGCAGACATCTGTTAAGGGGGGGGAATTAAATGAAGCTGAAGATGGTGGAAGAATTCTTGAAACTATCATAGAACTATTCAGGTTGGAAAAGACCTTAGAGATTATCAAGTTCAACTGTTAACCTGACACTGCCAAGCTATAATTACTGCTGTGCAGTGTCATTCTCCAGTTCCCTTTGCAAGGAAACTCCAGTTGTAACTGCAGTCACCAGGAGTTCTGCTTGTGTTGCCACCTTTGCTCTACAGGTGAGAGTAGAAGCACCCTGAAGCATTTTTACCACTCCCCTGAGAGGTCCTGATCCCACAAGGAGCAGCTTACCCCTCTGCAGCTGACAGCAAGAGAAGCCAGGAGCAGTCAGCACCTTGGGGATCAAGCCCAGAAAAGCTGCTGCTTGTGAACCTGAGAAAGCATCCTCAGCTGCCTCTGCTCTCTTCCAGGAGAGCTGACAAAAAAGCTATTTAAAAATCTGTTTAAAATGACGTATTCTCTGCTTCAGGCTTTGCTAAGCTCCTGACAGAAGTGAAATGGAATTCCACAGCACGTTTAACATTTTTTATTCTTCTTTTCTGAGCTTTTCCAACCTCATAGAGAATGACTGATGGCCCTGGTGATCCGAGAGGGACGAGGTGCAGGCCTCGCAGCCTGAGCACCAGAGCAATACTGTGACTACCAGTTTGGCTACTTCATTCTGCAGGCTGATCCAAGCAGGGATTAAGAGGATTTTGTTTTCCATTTTTTAAGTTGAATGAGCTGGGACAAAAGCCTTCTGCTGCATTTCTGAACAAGTCAGGGTCTTTGGAAGAGCAGTAAAAATGAGCTGCACTAGAGGTGGATTTTAAGCAGTATAAAATCCTTTGCCCTAGGAGATTGACTGCATGAAACCACCCAATGTCTCCCTCTTTGATCCATTTCTGGTCACTGATGACCTCCTGCCTGTCTTGGTTCCCTACAGGGAGCCACGTGGCTGCTGTCTGCCAAGTAAAGGGAAAAACACAGCCCTGGAACATCTGAGCACCAGGATGTGTTAAATTCTGAGGGGTGTGTGGTGGCTCAGGTCAAATACAAATCAAACACAAGCCACAGCTTACATTTAAGTTGACCTTCACCTCCTGACAGGTTTGAAAATGATTAATTGTTCTTCATTGGCTCCCCTCCTCCCTTACAGATCCTTCAATGAGGGCAGAAGCAAAGAGAACAACTAATTATTATCACCAGTTGGGATTTCCAAGAAACTTCAGTTTCAGACTAAGAAACTTCAGTTCAGGGAAACATTGTCCAAATGTTATGCTAAACTGACCCATGGCCAGGAATTTTCAGCACTGCACCCATTGCTCCTCTATATGCACCAAATCATCCACATTTTTCCATTTTAGCACCTACCTGAAGACCATTTCAGCCCTTGACCGAAGCTTCTGCCAAAAAAATGTGGTATTGGCCTTTTCCAGAAGGAAAGGGAATGCAGGTGAGGAGTCAGCCTTATGTTTAATGATTGATATCTCATTTTGCATTACCAACTGGTGGGACCTGCCACCACAGCCAGCTGCAGGCTTTGCTGACATGGTTGCAAAACCAAGGCATCAGTACCTCAAAGGTATTAGCTTTTGCGACCTTTTGATCTTCACACATGCTGGGTGATGTGTATTTGCTCCATGGAATTATAGCAATGCAGCTACAAAGCTCTTAATAGGTCACAGTTCTGCAGACACTGAGTAACAAGGCTGTGCAAATGGCTGGCAGTGCTGGACACACTTTTGGCCAGGCAGACACTCAGTTTGGCAGATTGCAAAGGGAAAAGCAACCCTTTGATTTGGATCAAGGGAAACAAGTGTCCAACTTGAGATCAAACATCTAGTGCAACTCCTGGCAAAGTCAGACGGCAGCACAGGCACATGTGGAAGGGAAGGATCATCAGCTGGTTACCAGAAGGGAGGAGAAGATGATTCTGCCTTCTTTTCCTCCCTTCCCTTGTCTGAAGCCCAGCAGTCTTCTCTGCTGGCTTATAAAAGACTCAACTTCAAGGCTTGCCTGTCTGATCTGGAAGTCCTGAGGGTCACTCCAACTTTCAGCTTCTCTCACAAGTCCCTAAAATCCAAGTGGCTGGGTTCTGTAAAACATGCTCATAACAATGCCCATTCTCAATATTCATTTTAAACCTTTAGAATATTTGAAAAACACATATATGTGTGTTTGCTGGTTCCAGTTTCCACTGTTTTGTACTTGGATTTTGAGGAGAAAGCTTCATTCCCATCACCTACCATGTTCTTCTAACCAAAGGACAACATTCCCATCCCTCTCACACTACTGAAGACTTGACTTCAAGGCCAGAAGCTCACCAGCAGTGTGTTTGCTGTTAATCACTTTCTCTTGAGTCTCTGTGATGTTTTGGTTCTGGCTGTAGAGGCAAGAGGACAACAAGAAATCAGAGGCTTGACTGCTGGGATGGGATATCCTACGGCGGCACGACAATGGGACGGCGACGGCACGGCAATCACGACAGCACCGTGGCAGCACAGTGGCGATGACGGCACCGTGGCAGCATGGCAGCACAACGGCACAGCAGCACAACGACAGCGGCCCGACGGCGCAATGACAGCACGACGACGGCGGCATGGCACGACGACGACGGCCCGGCAGCGCGACGACACGGCGCGACGACGGCGGCATGGCACGACGAC
>VWZO01006689.1:12558-48188 GCA_013396975.1 Bucco capensis | reverse complement strand
CGGCGCCGCGACGGTGGCATGGCACGACGAAGGCGGCCCGGCAGCGCGACAACACAGCGCGACGAGGGCGGCACGGTGCGACGACAGTGCGACGACGGTGGCACGGCACGACGATGGTGTGACGACGGTGACCCGGCTGTGTGACAACACGGCGCGATGACGGCAGCCCGACAGCGTGACAACACGGCGCGATGACGGCGGCCCGGCAGCATGACGACACGGCGCGACGACGGCGGCCCGGCGGCATGATGACAGCCCAGCGATGGCGGCACCGCAACAATGACGACGACAGCACAGCGATGATGATGACAGCACGATGGCACCACAACTACGGCACCGCAATGACTGCGATGACGGCATGGCTGCACCACCATGACAACGGCACAGAGGCAGCACCACCACACCACAGACACTACCAAGAAGAGCATTACTTTATCAGCTTAATTATCAATGCTTATAAATACTTAATGGATGGGTATCAGGAGGATGGGAGTAGCCTTTTTGTGGCACCTAGTCACAGCACTAGAGGTAAATGACACAAACTAGCACCCAGCAAGTTCCAGCTGAACATCAGGAGGAACTTGTTTCCTTTGAGGCTGGTGGAGCCCTGGCCCAGGCTGCCCAGGGAGATGCTGGAGTCTCCATCTCTGGAGAGATTCCAAACCCAACTGGACACATCCTGTGCAAGCTGCTCTAGGCTCTCCTGCTCTGGCAGGGGGGTTGGACTAGTTGAGCTCCAGAACTCCCTGCCAACCCCTAACACTGTGATTCTGTGAAAATCCTCCTGTGTTCCTAGGACCTCAGTATCCAAGTCATTTCTGGAACGTCTTCCTCAGTTCTGAAGGCAAGAGATATCCTAGACCAAACTACCACCTCCTGAACCTCTCTGTGTCTTAAGAGGTCTCTCAAAAAAAAAACAAACACCCAAATGAAACAAAGGTTAACACCTGTGTTTGTTACTATGATTGTCTAATCATAGTAAGTGCATTCTACACTTTCTGAAGTTTCTTTACACTTCCCAGAAACATCCCTCTTTGCAGCCTCAGTCAATCTGGCAGGTTTGGAGGCAAAGGCAAAATGACAGGGACACAAAAATTGCCTTTTTTTTTTTTATTTTACCAAAGACTGTATGCAGCCACAGAAATCTACTTGGCAGGGAGGGAGAAAAAGCTCTGTCTGCATGCTCACATACACCTTCACTCTTTCAGGCCACGTATAATAATTTCCCTTGTGACTAGCTATAAAGTTATTGTAGCATTAAAGCTGGAGAGACCTACAGTAATGGTATTTCCTGACATTTCCCAATGTTCAAAGGTCAACAAAAACACTACGTATGGAAACAATCTCTTGTCATTACACTCTACAGCATGAATTAAATCAACATTTCCTCTTGTTTTTCCTCCCTTCTCCTGTCATTCAATGTAAAAAAAAAAAGAATCTATACTAGGACACCAAAAGAGCATGGAACCAGTAAGAGCTTTAACTAAAGAACTCAATAAAAGCAATCCTCTTCTGTTTTAGTCAGGTGCACTCATTCTTCACTTACTGAGGAGTTAATGGAACTCCATGACATAGATGGGAAACTGTTCAGAGAAAGTCTTCCTCAAGATTCTAGTAGCAAGAGCCACCCATCCCTAACCAGTATACAGATAACCAGTATGCCTCTGCTGTCTAGTGCAAGAGCACAGCTCCCAGTGAAGCAGCAAGCTCAGCCCCTGCCTTGCACACACCAACAAGCCCACCAACAACAAGTTTTCAAGTGCTTTTGGAAATCAGACTAGGATGCAGCTGCTCCTAACATCAGCTTTCATCTGTGTAGGTCACACCTGAAGAGCCAGCTCAGCACTGGGATGCTCAGTGATTTGCCATGCTTGCTTTGGCACTTCTTGGCCTTCTAGACATCTGAGTAGTCATCCTCATATTGTTTTCCATGCACAAGCTCATGCAGTGGGCAATGGTACCTCTGTCACCATCTGTCCTAGGGTCCATTTTTCCTCTAGAGGACAAATTACCCTTGCAAACATCTGGAATGAGGCACTTTTTCTACTTAGACCCAGTGCTTTCAGGTGTACAGTAGCACACATGTAACCTCTGTGCAGAGGATGACACCTCCCCACCTTTCAGCAGACACAGAGCCTCCCACACATGGTGGAGAAAGGCAGGAGCCTGCTAACCTAACACTGCAGAGCATAAACTGCTAGTGAGATCTTCAAACACACCCCAAATCCCTCAGTTTGGAGCAAGACACACGAGGCTCTGAGGACAGATCAGGCTCAACTACAGGAAGTTTCATCCCAAACATTCCAGGACCTGGACCCAGGATGAATACAGTAGGAAAAGCTTCCCTAATAAGTCAAACTCTTTCTTCTTTCACTAAATAAAGCAAACATTTTTCTAACCTGTATTGTTTCTGGCTCTGCTCACTGCTCAGCCCCTTACTCCAAAATTCCTTACTGGGTGTCTGGCAGAGCCAGGATGATCTATAGTGTGACCTTGCAACTCAGTGCACTGCTATCACTCTGTAGAGTGCCCTGTCAAGCAGAGCTTTTATTGGAAATGAGACTGCATAAAGAAACACTCTCACTTTAATGTCAAGTAAAACACTTTGCATTATAAAAGTGTGGTTGGGAGAAATCAGTTACAAGAGAGCTAAAAAATCAAGCAGTGATGTGCCTGTATTATTTTGAGCTTTTTAAAAGGTAGCCAGGGCCTAACAATTCTGTTTCAGCTTTGTAGTCTGTTGTTAGGGAGAAGATCTGTTTGCATACTAGAGAGAGCTGAAGGGGGTAAACCCTTCTCTAGGGCTCTCTTGGTCCACATGAGCTCCAGCCCTCTGCTCCACCACAACGATCACAAACAGTCACTGGTTGCATCAAGCACAATGAATCCAGTTCTGCAAACCCAGTCAAAGAGGAGATGGGCTTTAGTTATCTAGATATCTATATTCTTACATCTACTGGCTGACAGCTTGTTGAAAAACCACCTAGCTAATGCCTGCATTCTAACACATGCTTTAACTCTGTGCTTTTTCACTCTTGTTCAGACTCAAGGCTGAGTGCCTCCAGTGCTCCTAAAAAAAAAAACACACAGGAAAAACTCAAGAGGCATCAGCCTTGCATACCATATAGAATAAGAGGTGACATTAACAACTATGTGTCTGGAAGGAGACACCTCAACCAGGCTACAGACAGTTAGCTAATATTATTCCAGTGTGTCATTTTGAGAGAGGCTAAACCTGTCCTGGTCATCAGCTATGTAAAATGCTTGGATCATTGGGCTAGTTCTGGCAATATTTTGCTGGTTGGGTTGGTTTTTCAGTAAAATACTCACAGTCATTCAGTCAAATGCTTGTGCCAGAGTTTTCACCCACAGAAAATGCTGCTTCTCACTGCTGGGCAGCTCAGTGCTTTGCTGAACAGGTTGCAGTGTCACAAGTGACACCTCTCAGAGAGCCAGCACCAGACACTCAACCTGCTTCTCTGCAGCAGAGCAGCCCCAGGGAGGTTGTTTGCTTCAGAAAATATACCCCAATACCAAAAGCAAGAGAGAACATAATGAAAACCACAGAGTTGCAGGATGGCAAACACAGCTGCTTCTTCCTTCCTCCCTTCCTTCAAGGCCATCCCTGCAATGTGGATTCCATTAATGGCTCTGAGACAACACTGCAGCATTACAACTTCAAGATGTGATTGGAAAAGCCACTCCATGACTTTTTTTTTTTTAATGTTTGGTTTTGAGGTTGGTTTTGTATTTTTTGTTAAATATCATCTTTAAAACCAACTATAAATATGTGATTCTTTGCTGCTTTGTGAGAGTGCCAGCGTTTGGGCTGGAAGTATGTGCACACAACTAACAGCAAAGGCTTTCTGTGCAGCTTGCCCCAAAATAGAAGGAACAGAGGCAAAAAGCATGATACATAAGCTGGGTTTGAGCAGCAGAGTATAGCTCTTGAGTTTGCTCAAGAGCAAGGTCTCTGGATCAAGGTCACTTCATCTGTGCTTACAGATTGGTGAAGCCCAAATCCTCTGTTCTTAGTTTTCAACTGACTGACTCATCACTTCTTCACAGTGCCATCAGCTTTGAAATCTGCTACTATCATAATAAAGCATAATGCTCTCAAAACACAACCTTTTCACTGAGAAATACATAGATTTCACCTGAAAGTTTTTAACTTGGCTTGTTATCCAAGTGTCAAGTATATAAAGCAATCACATGACACCAGACTGGAGGAAAAAAAAAGACATGGTAGTTCTGATACGAGCTAAGAGGCACTAAATAGTCCTTGAGGTTGAAGCAGAGCCAGCCTCATCACTGACCTTGCAGCTCCTCAGCTGGCTATGGTGGCAGAGTTGGGTCTTCTGCATGGCTCAACCTCTCCCTTTGCTCACGTAGCCTTACCTGTCACTGTGCACACTCTGTGCTCCAGGACAAGCACATCTCCACAATTCAAGCAGGTGAGTTTTATTCCTGGCTGGCAAAAGAAAATACTTGTCCAAAGCCTGGATTTGCTAGTCCCAAAGAAAACTCCCTGGAGTGCAGCAGGATAGCACANTGGAGCCCTCCCTGGAGCTTCATTCGCAAAGCCTAGCCACGATGACGACAGTCTGCCTCAGCCCTGCTACCCACCTCCTCAGATGGAGCATGCAGGACAGCACAGGGCTGTCTGTACCTAACAGGCTCCTAAAGAGCTCTTCATAAAGCTCTTCATAAACTGGACACATCACCTGAAATGGAGAACAACAGGAAATGTTGCACTGCTGCAGTCCAGGATAAACTTTCATCCCATGTTTCATCTGCTGAGACAGGAGAGGACCTGCTGTGCAATCTCTTGCATTGCATCTAGAAAGCTACAGAAGACAACTAAGAAGCTCCTACCCTAGATTATATTTGTATATAAATACTCTAGACTTTGTACCCTTGCACTAACAGCTTTCCTTGGCCATTTGTGACAAGGTCTTCTCACACACCACTGGTGTAAGGAAAGAAACTCATCCCTTCAGTCTTGTATTATACATTTTTTTGCCAGATTGGTTCTGTGTGTGTGTGTGTGTGCAGAAATCCCAAGGCACATGTGCTAATTAGGATTCCTGCCCCCTGCCAATCTGGGCAGATCTCATTTACATGCTCCTTTAAAAAACTGTGAGCCTTGTCATTTCAATCTGCTACAGTCATTTAGTTCTAAGGTGGAACTGGTGCCAGGGTTCTGAAGGGTTATTTTTCCTTTCCATGGACAAACTGCTTGACTGGAGTGGTTACATTCCTACTTAATGGCATAAAGCCACTTAAAAGAATTAACCTTCTCTATGCAAATGTTACCAATTTTCTGGCAATGCCATTCCACTTAAAATAAAATAGAAAACCAACTGCTGCTCTTGCAGAAACACACAGGTACTCTGAACCATGGTGTGATGGCAGAGTGTGCTCTGCAGCTCACAGCTAGGTCACAGACAAAATGCTGGGCACAAGCTCTGAAACACCAGATCACTCTAGATGTTAGCAAGCAAAACAAGCTCACTGTTAGCTCCATTTAACTCTCACAACATTCCCATTCTTCTCCTTTTCCATAGGATTATAGAGGGCAACACAGGAATCCAGTGCTACAGGCCATGGCTAAAAGAGCATCAGCAGCAGTCTCTGAGACAGGTATCCATCTCTGAGTCCAAAGTGCAGGCTCAAAGCATACTAAGAAGGTAAGAAATGTGCTGGCAACTGGGTGCCACGTCTGGAAGATGTAGAACTTCATCTTGCAGATGCTGAGCTGAGTGGCCAGAGCAGTTGTCTTCAATTAGAGCAAGAGCCAAAGGGTGGAGAGAAACAAAGAAGGTAATGAGAACTTGATGCTGTTTTGCCAGCTCCTAAAAGACTAGATGTTTATTCATTTAGATAGTTACCAAAACACCAAGTGTTTTCAGGAGAAATCTAGACTTTGTATATGTCTGTGCAATACAAGTGCACAAACTGATCTGCATCCAGGATGGTTGGTTAGCTACACTGGATGGCAATGAGATTTATCCTTTATACTACTCTCCTGGTCAAAAATCCAGGACTCTGGCATATGTACTGAGGCATTCTGAATTTCCCCACAATTATCATAATGAGAAACTCAGGGATTATTATCTGCAGAGCACCCAAGTATGTGCTTTGTAGCACACACTGTCCTTTCCCTAAATGCTAATGGTCCTGTTCTAAACGCCACACATCAGGAGAGAGGACATCTGGGCAGGGAAGGTTTAGGGTCAGAAATGACATGATTTATGGCAGAAAGATCATAACTCTGCTCAGTAGACCTTGGCACCTCTTCAGGAAATATTGATTAGATGGTGAAAAGCTTAGCTTTCTTTGTGGAGCAATTCACTCTAGCTGATCTCTTCCTGCTGAAGTGTATTGTGTATGAAGCAAGTGACAGGCAGAGAACCTTGACTCAGAGGAGACTGTTAACTCACCCATGTCCTCACCATCTCCTGCTTCCAGCATTGCCTTCAGCCATGTGAAACATCCCTTTAAGGCACAGGCAGGACAGCTACAAATACAAAAGTAGACTGGTTCTAGCTTTGGCCCTGCAAGTCTCCATATCCAGTGCCACTCACAGCTCTCCTTTCTCTACTGCCTCAGGGTTACATGTAACTTACTCCCAGGACTGTCCTTCTCCCAGTTGGTAGATCTTCTGTCACAGGGCTTCCTCCTGTCCATCACCTGGTTTGGGTCCAAGCCACCACCTTCCTCAGTGCAGCATTACCTGAAGGCCACCTGCTGCTCAAGGCATAGCAAGGAGTCAGAGGAAACAAAGCTGGATCAGTCCATGTGATTTGTCTTACCATGCAAGGGCAAGTTCCACTGCTGACACTCAAGCATCTTGTGATTCATGTTCTTCCCTTGACTGTATCAGGTCTGGTTTAAGTTGTAGATGTTAATAGTTGACACTGCCTATCCATTTATACTCCAAGCCACCTTGAAAACTCTGGGTGGCATTAAATAACAAAGGGAGTACGTGCAATAAAATAAATGCATTGTATATACTAGTAGGATAACACTCTGTAAATGGCTGGAATCCCAACTGCTTCATTGCATGAATAAGGAGCAGCAAAACACCTTTGGAGAGAACAAATCTGAACCAGGCAGCTGATGGGTTCTTGGCTTTTCAGCATGTAAAGAGATCAGTAATTTCATTTATTGTAACTTACAACAGGCTTTGAAGGTTTTTCTCCTTCCTTGACTAGAAGAATTAAGCAGACAAATTGGTGGTGTCATATGCAAATGGAGCTAGTGCCTGTCCAAACAGAGGGAATACAGCTTAAGGCCTGGCTCTCTGACATCTGAAAAACAAAAGACTGCTAGGAGTAATTTTGCTACCAGTTCCAGCCAAAAGTGGACATAGTTAAGTTATAGCAAAGAGAGAAATCTATGGAGCTTCTGCCTGCATATCCATTAAATGCTGTAAGCAGCAGCACTACAAACTTTTGACCACAAGATCCCACACTTCTGGTGGATTGAGAGCCTTTTGTTAAGCCTTCCAAGTTTCAAAACATGCTGTTCTGAAGGCCCCAGCCTTCTGAATCAGTGGCTAGTGGAAATAATTCACCACCACACACCATGGGTCAAGCACTCTGGTATGTAACAGAGCACAGGCACACAGCTGTCAGAGTCTTAGCATTGAGAAGACTGGAGGTTTAACACAAATTGTTTAGCAAGGAGAACACTACCTGGAAAGAAGAGAGGTTGTGTAGATGAGAGTTTGTCTTCCAGATCAATAAATGCCTTTCCTTTTGAAGCATATTATCACCACTAACTTGTTCCCATGTGCAGGGTTACTGTACAAAAATGACACCATTTCAGCTTTGAAGACAGAACTTGGTAAACTAACTGTCACATTTTCCTCAACCCATTTCTACTGCAGAGGATACAAACCACAACAAATTGTTCAAAGTATTCTTACTCTCTCCAAATGTAAACATAGCCTGTGATTTGGAAAATTAACCCAACATTTTTACCTTGTAATGGTTAATTGTTCTAATTCTGACCATGATGAAAGCTCTGCCCAACCAATACATCATTTATACCTTCTAAATGTAAGGGTGATTGGCTAGAACTAGACCTCTACACTAGGAGCTATTTATTTATCCCTCTAGCTCCATCCCATCCTATTTACAACCTGATCATCTGGTTTAGGAGAGTTACTCTATAGATTTGTAAGAGTCAAACAAAGAACAAACCCTTTAAAATATCTATTTGAAGAATTGTCCCAAAATACTAAGTTGTGTTTATTTACCTAAAATTTGTCTCAAACATGCAAAGTATCAGGAGTCATTTGAAACTTAAAGATCCATAATAAAGTTCTGAAGAAGAAAAATAAAGGCTCTGAATGTATGCTTACAACCACTCCACAATTATCAACAAGGCTTTCTTTATGAAACTCTTGTTTCTCTTAGTTGCTGCTTTAGTTAAATCCACACTGGAGTACAGAAAGGGAAACATCTCAGTTCCTGTATAAAACACAATCTTTTCCCTCAGTGATAAGAAGAAAATCATGATGCATAAGGATTCCTGAATGTATTTGCCTTTAGAGTTTATTGACTTTTCTTCTGCTGGTATTTTACTGTGGAGGAATAACATTTAGGCACCAAAACTGAATCCTTGCTGACTTCAAAAACCCATCCATTCTACTCCATTTTTTGAAGGAGTTGTATTAATTTAAGCAGCATGAAGCTAGCTGAGCAGACAGAGCTAGGTCAACCAGCTGTAGTTTAAAAGGTTTTCTTTCTTTTAAGAAAAATCAAGCCTAAAAACATGTAATGTAAATCAGGATTCAGTGTCTGAAAGATGAAGCAAGCCTCCCTCTGGGGTAATAAATCAGGTTAGTACTTGAGTTTGCAGCATCTTAGAACATCTTTCACATTTATTTATTAGGTAGCTGAATGATTTTATCTTCTTCATGTGTAGCCATCTAGTTCTGCCTGCATCAAGCTGTTCCAGACTGCATCTTCTCTGAGCAGCAGCAGCAGCCTGGGCTGTGCTGGAAAGAAGCTACCACTGATGGGATATGGTTTTGATTTTGGAGAAGTGAGCTGTCTCTCTTTATCATGGATTAAGGTATCATTGGAAGGTACAGAGCACACTCAGCCAGGGTAGTCTCCATCCCCACCAGCCTCCCAGCCAGCCTCTCCATCTGCTTCTCATAAGGCTCCCCCAGCTCCATTTCATCTCCATGCCAGATTCCAAGCAGGCCCAGCAGTGATGGCTTTCAGAAGGCAGGGCAGGTATTCTAATTATCTTACACATGTAGTCATTTCTGGTACAGAAATTGGCTTTTTACTGCTAGGGATTTGATTGGTACTGCTTTCTTCAAGCAACAGGCACTTCAAGGTAAAAGGCAGCAGCCTGTACCAACACACTGGGGGAAGGAGAACTTCTGTTCAGGCTTTGTCTCTTTAGGCCACTTTTAACTATCTTTGAACTACATACTAAAAGATTAGTAAATAAAGCCAGAAAAACATCACTCCCTGGGCAGGAGATGCTGCAGGAGGACTCCTATTCTCTCAACTCTCTGTCATTTTCAACACCACAGTTTCCACTTTACAACAAAAGTCAGCCCAGCACAGCTCCTCCAGCTCCCAGGCAGCCCCTTGGCAGTTCAGAGAGATTCAGGGGCTGTGCACTTGCTAACTGGCTGATGCTATTGCAGCACTGGGGACAACTGTACCCCCAAAAAACTCTGATTGACAGCTGCCATAGGTGATGTTTCAAGAACAGCATGTAAAGCCATAGAGCAAACATTACACTTGCTCAGGGAGATCCTGCTGAGGTTTGGGTAAAGTTACTTCCATTGGTTTTGAAATAAGAATTATTTCTTTAGTCCCATGTTCAGGAGAGCATTCAAGTAGGAGTTGAAATAAAATAAGCTAGAAGTAGAATAAAATAAATCAACTAAAGTACACTGAAATATCTAGCATGGGAGTTTTCTGAACTCTTCTTAGTAGGTTTCTGACACAGTTAAAGCAGAACTAATGAACATTCTAATGCAAGGAATCATAGCTTGAGCTGAAAACCAACAATTTTAAACCCCAACACTTCCAAAATCCAAACAAAGTCAGTTTGCTGCAAGTGGTGCAAGCTAGAGGTGCCTGTGCAAGCCATTTCTTTACCCCAATGAAACAAGCATCAACCCTTTATGTGTTCAGCAGGTAACTGGGCTTATCAAGTGAAACACTGAATGTCTGTGGCTTTTGCTGTAAGACAAGCCACCAAGTGCCAGTGTCCTGTCAGAATCCTGCCACACAACAGCTCGAGTTGTGCCAAGTGCCAGCTCTGGCACACTGACCAGTCCAGGCCAACCTGTTCAAAAGCTATTGATTAGCACCATGACTTCCCCCCCCCCCCAGCTCTTGTGACCATTCAGTGAGCTAGAAAACTGCTTGTTTCGACACACAGCAGACTTGCAAACTGCCCAAGTCATCTCCACCTGGTAGGGAGATTTGAGCAGATTTCTTGGCTCTCTCACTCTTACTTACACCAGTGTGTCAATAAACAGAACACCTTCATGCTTGGTAGGAATCTCATCTTTCTCCTCAACTCTCCTGGAATCCTGAACTTTCACCTGTCCAACATGAAAGCAGCATTTTACAGAATTTACTGGTTAGTGGCATTTACCCTCCAGGACTTATTTTTCCTTATCCTACAGGAGGGTAAGGCTCCAAGCCTGTGGAAAAAAGTTCAGCAGGGGACAGCATTGAACAGCCTGTGTGTGCCTTGTAGCCCTCTAGTTAAGAACACATCTAGTTACAATTTATTTCCATGACCTGTTTTCTTTTTCAGCAGCCTGTGTGAATTCTTTCAGGCTGACATTAAATCACTCAGCTGCACCCATTGTGTTGGATTCAATACAGAGCACAGCAAAGAACCTATAGGCTGAATGCTACTCTGAGGAATTACATGCTTGCTACAAGTAAATGATGTATTATAATCCTACAGTATTGTCAGGAGTTATTGGAGGCTAAACACCAAAACAAAGTGATATGTGGCAACATCTGATACACAACTGACTTAAAGCCATCAGCTCCAAGGAGTAGTTACTAACCAAAATTATTGCCATTAGCTTGTTCTGTAACAAAACTTTGCACAAAAGAAAAACAAACCCACTTTCTGTGGCCATGGAAAGCCCATCCTTAGGCTAACACTCAGCTGGATGCTGGATCTTCCCTCTCAGCTTCATCCACTCCACCAAAATGGAATCATCCAGGCACTTTGAACTTGGTCCAGGCTCCAGCTCTGTGTCCATCTGCTCCTGGTTGCAATGCCACAAGGCAGCTTTGCACACCCAGTGTTCCCTATCCACTCTGAACCACTCTCATTTCCTTTCCATTTCTCCCAGTTTGCTTCCCCATGCCATTTGTAGCCATCCTGACCAGAATCTCTGGATGCTATCACAACACAAATTATTGGTGAAAAAGGCTCCATTCTGAAAGTGGCAGAGAGTAGAGTCTTGGAAATAATGGGAACCTTGCTAGAATAAATAAAACCTTTTCAATGTTCTTCATATAACTTGCTTTCATCTCTCTTTCTTTCAAGTTAATTAGAGAGAAAGAAGTCACCAGGACACACATTCCAGGAGTCTCCTTGGCCTAAACCAGGCAGCACACAGGCTGCACACCAGCAACAATGAGAGGAGCCCTTCAAATAGTGCAGCTCTTGCCAAGCAGAACTTCTTCGAAGACTTTAAACTTCAAACTTCACCACTGGCCAGAACTGGAGAGCTGGAAGTCCTTCTTTCCCTAGTTCAAGCTGGAGCACAATTCAGAGAATGGAAAAGGGGCTAAAGCAACCCATGTCAGCTGCTGTTTCCAGCAGAAGAGCAGGTCCAATAGCTAAGCAAGAGATGCTCTCAGTCTCTAAACAGCCCAATTCTCCCCCAGGATTAAAACTAGCAGACTCCTGTCATCAGTGACCTGGGTGCATCTCTTTCCCAGGCTGCCTGTGGAAACCTCTCACACTTGCTGTGCTTGGCCAAATCACTTGCAGACAAGTCCTCAGCAAGGCAGAGTCTGGATTTGGGCTGAGCTGGAACACTCCATCAACACATAGAAATCAGACTCACCAAAGCTGAACAGCTTCAAGTTAAAAACAAGTGGAAGGCAAAGCCCACAGAGTCTTACTCTTTCCACCTGTCAAGTTCACAGCTTTGGTACTGTGCTCCTGTGCACTTGATAGATTGGATACTAATGGACCACAGGAAACAAAAACAGATGACTAACATTAGCCAGGAAGCGTAAGCACCAGGGAACACCAAGTCTAGGCTGTTTGTAGCTCCTCCCAAGTTATCCAGCTAGTCAGGAGAAGCAGGAACACTGCACTTCAAGAGAATCTTCTATTAAGAAGTATCACAGCAGTTTATGACTTTGAATATTTGGTAGTAATATGATGAATGTCTGACACTTCTCTGCAGAGGAATATGCATGCAGAACAGGGAAGAGTCAAACTGCATCACTGTGTCTCACACACCACTGATGCCACAGAAAATACTGAAAACATTCAGAAGGGAACAAGTGAAAATAGCTGAAAGAAAAACCCCTTTATGTCATAAGGCTTCAGGAAATAGCTCCTCTCAAATGTTTTTCCTTCCACTGCTTTCAGCTAAAAATCCAACCCAATCCCCTCTCTCCACAATCTCCCTTTTCGAAACAAAAGGAGTGTGTGATTGCACTGAAACACTTCAGTGTCATAAAACAGATCCACTTTTTTTTTTGAGGAGAAAAAAAATCCCAACTGCTTTTCTACCTCTTCTGCTCACAGAACTCAAGTTGCTTCAGGTAGTTCCTAACAAAACAACCAAAGTGAAACAGTTAAAAAAATTCCAAACCAAGCCAACCAACCTTGTCACTCTCCCTGCATCCTGCACACTCAACCCTGAGAATGCAGAAGTGTCTCTGGATACTAACAATTCCTGCAGAATTTGCATCTTAGCATTTGTGCTTGTAGTTAGAATCAAATTAAACCATCACTGCACCACATGACAGCAACTGGGTTAGCAGATAAAGTCAAGTTTCCTAGCTGATCTGCATTGGGACAATCAGAAGGGATGTGTACCAAGCAAACAGAGCCTCTGAAGATGGAATGCCTGTTCTGTAGAGCTTCCAGCAGACAGCTTCTCACATCACTCTCCCAGCTAGGAAATAAGCTGCTGCCATCTTATGGAAGAGACCTTGCAGAGCATTTGCTCTAAAAACAAGTTGCATTTCTTCATCTCCCTTGCTGGCTACAAGTCAAGGGGTCTTTTTGTTTGTTTTTTATAAGAAAAGCTAACTTCTGTCTTACTAAATATTGTTTCCAAGTGCTCCTCTCCCCATAAAACCTTTGCAGGGACAAAAGGAGCTAATGACTTGATTCTTTTGCAGAACAATAGGCACTATTCAGTGCCCTGCAAGTTCCTCCTTTTGACAAGGGCTGGCAGAGCTGGCCAAGGCACGATGAAAGATGAGGCCAGGCCCAGTCATAAAAGCAGCTTTGTGAGAAAGTGGACATGAAGTTTCTTCTCAGCACAGGGATGCACCTAGACTAGGGGGAAAACCAGGTTTGGAAATAAATGACAGGCATGTGCCAGCATTCTGAAATACTACTACAGCAAGTTATTCAGTTTTAACACTCCTACAAGTTTCCTCTACTGCTAGCCTACAAAACCCCAAATCCCTTTGACCTCAATGCTAATAAACAACATTTTCTCAGCCCACAATCTGCATGGAACAGCAACACAAAGCTAACATATTTAATACCATATGGATATATGTTTTATATTAATTACATGTACATGTTTAAATTATCCTCCTACATTAACAATGCTCTAGATACAATATTTGGTTAAAAACAACTAGCATGGTCAAAGTCTTCCAATTCTGGTACTGTTCTCTAGCAAGTGTAAAACAGAATAGAAAACAAGTTTCCTTTGTGAAGGAAAAAGTGTATTTTAACAGAAGCAGCCAAGACCTGCTGCAAAAATACAGCTTGTGTGTGCTGACATTTACACAAAAGCTTGCAGTAGGAAAAGGTCACTCACTGTATTTACAAGAAACTGCCCAAGAGTTCAGTTACTGATTGCACTAGAGGGATTCTTTGCAAAGAAAACCACACCACAGCATCCTTGTCTTGTCCTTCAGCAATCATTCCCTGCAAGAAGTGACCTTGTTGAGACTGTATGTGCTAGAAAATACACAACTCTACAAGAGGAAGAGGTTAGAAAAGTTGGATATTGTGGAAAAAAAATCAATTTATTAGTCTATACAAGTCTGCTGGAACAAACCATTGGCTTTGATACAGTAAATTCAAGTGAATACTCATTGCAATAGGATTTTTCCATACAGAGATCAAGAAGCCCTTACAGCTTCCCTTTTAGTGCCTGGGACAGGAAGTTTTCTTTCTGAAGCAGCAGCTGCACAAAGCTGATGTGATCAAGATCTTCACAGCCACAGTGAGCTACAGGTTGAGAGAGTTCTATTACAAACATTGAAGAAAATGAGGCATTTTGGGCTTGAAGGGTGGCAAACTAATTCACAAGGAGAGAACAAAGATGTCCTTCAGAGCCCTTGCCAACAATGAAGACTTTTCTACAGCAAGTCCAGAGCAGACTGTACCATAACCATAAAACCTAGAGTGCCAGAGTACAACAAAACTGAGTATAGAAATAGCACAGGATTAAAACTCCAGTTAAGCTACAAACTGAAGTGATGATTAAAAAGCAAACAAAAGGGCATCCCCCAGCATTGCAAAGGAAGCTTTCAAAGCATCTCCTCAAGAAGGTGCTGGTGCCAACTCCAGCCTGCATCAATTTGTATTTTAGACAGCTCTGTGAAGACCAAAGTTGAGTGGATTTGTCTATGAACTGTAGAATCTTGCTGGGTTTAATACCATAAAAGAAAAGCATTTACTAGAAGAGATGAAACCTAGTATTTATAGCTCACACTGCTTCAAGATGTGCACACTCTACAGTTCTATAATTTCCAGACTGTTTAAAAAGAAGAGAGAAAGAACAGACAATGCAGTCATGTGTTTCTGCTAGGTGGGAGTTGTTTAGAGTAGTTACATGGTCAATGTAGACAGTCATAAAATTTGCAGTGCTTTTGTTCTTCCACATTATTTATGCTACTTATAAAAACCTGAAGATTGCAAACTGGGCATGCTTTACCATTACAATTTCCAACTGGGAAAGCTGCAGAACATTTTTTCCTACAAGTGTTTCACTGCCATGATACAAAACAAATATGTGCAAACTGCAAGGTTCCCTAAAAATAGCATTTCATGAACTTATGTACAGAAAGATGCCACTACCTGTTTAAATATGCAAAGGATAAGCTTCCCCAAAGTTTACAACACAGAACAATAGCCACCACATGCTCCTCCTCCTCCATAGCCGTCTTCCTTGTTTGATAACTTTACAACTCTGTTTTGGCTCTCACTCTCCCACAGTCCAGGTGTCTGGATGATTTTTTCAACCAGTTCTTCAAAGGCACACTGTACACCATCACAGGTTTTCGCACTTGCCTCTGGAGAAGGGATGCAAGAAGTTAAGTGTTAGCACAGCTTCCAGTAACTTGTTGAAGTATTTCTCTTTCAGTTAAGTCTCAACCTGCAACTTAAAACTTCTTGATAATTCTGTTAGAGCAAAGCAGTGCCAAAATTAGCAGCTATGGAGATTTCTGTAACCACACAAGGCAGCAGCTCAAAGGACTCTTTAACTGAGGAGCTTCCAAGTTGAATGTCACTAAAATATATGGAGACAGCTAGACCTTAGCTTTGGATTTTCTTCAGTAAGAAGAAAGGAGGGTTAGTTTACTAACTTAAGATGTCTGATAAACCTGCTTGTTGCTTCCTATTTCAGTGTTCTACCTTAATCAGAACTGTACTATCACCATGCCATAGGCAGCAAGGATCCATACTGTAGGATTCTGGGTTAGTCTCCATGATACAACTCATCTGATAAAAAGCAGTAAGGGATCTCATTTCTTCATCACTTAACAGAATTCTATGTAATTTCACCCAGGAACCTTATTTTGGTTAAGCCCCAAAATATTTGCTCACAGGGTACATTCTCAGAGCAACAGACACCAGCTAAAACTGCTCAGGCCCACTAGGGCTTGCCCTGTTCTTCTGCACACTCAGGCAGATGTATTTAGTTATAGCTTCATTTCCATGTTTCTTTTCATCTTCCATGCACTTAGAAGCTCAAAGTTGAGGCACAAGCTGTTATTTCCACACCTGACACTGTAGCCAAGAAGAAACACAGCAAGGTGCTAGACAAAGATATGTCATTAGCCAGAGATGAGGAACATAAGCCTAAGTAGAGGACATGTCAATGAACTGCTTGGCTACTGCAGTCATCCTGTGAAGAAAATCCCTGCTGATCCTTACATGAAACAACTAGGAAACTGGAGTATAAAGACATCACTTCACCACCCAATTTCATTTATCACTACAAGGCTTTGCCTACAAGAACCATCTCACTTTGTAGCAAGATGAAAACAACATACTCACTGCAGTCATGATTATGCCATTCAATCCCACCCATCATTTCTAAGTTAAATATATTCTCCCCTATCTTTACTCTCCAGTTCTAACACAGATTTATGCCAAGCACCAGCTCTTTTGCTACACTGAAAGCTGGCCACTAGTACCAATTTGCCCTCTTTCATTTTGCTTCTGTTATTAACTTAACAACTTGGCTGGGAAAAGCAACCAGACAAAAACCCCAAAGCTCAAACAGGTTTGGTCAGACAACAGTAGAGGCTGAATTCCTTAACCCTTCTCAATTTAGTGGTACTTTTCAGCAGGTAACAAAATCCAAGCCCTCTGCAAATATCTATAACATACCTATGAACAACATGGAATGTTTCCTTGCAAACTTGAGCCCTTCATTTCTGTCCACTTCACGGTTCTCCTACAACAAGACACAGCATTAATGGGCATTACTGACAAAATACACCAGATTACTTCCTGATTAACAGATCACACTTTACCTTATCAATCTTGTTTCCAACTAGCATTTTCACTATGTCATTCCTTGTGCAGTATGTTTCCAGTTCAGTTAACCAGTTATCCAGCTTGACAAAAGTGTCTCTTCTTGTGACATCATAAACTGAAAGAGATTAGCAAGAATTGTTTCCAGAGTATTTTCCCCAAGAAATACAGCCTACATTACAAAAGGAGCAAAAAGAGATGGCTTTTTAGATGAGAAAACTGAAGGAGTCCCCAAGGATTCCAATTTAGCTACTAAAAAACAGTTGAACATCCACCAGCAAAAAAAATCACTGCTGATACCAATGCAGAGCAACTCTAAAACTCAATTATCTGCTCTTCTCAGACTAATTATCTTGAAAATCCTAGCTTACAAGCTAAAGTTAGCATTCTCCAAAGACTTCTACACTTGCAGACCCCAATACAGGATACTTATTAACATCACTATGCAAAAGAGATGCAAAGAGGACAGTGTGAGCTTCTGCACTGGGTTAATTAGTGATGATTAAGGTGATGAATAAGTGATGCTTATGTCCCTGGCCACTGCAGGGGGGTTGGACTAGATGTCCTCCAGAGGTCCCTTCCAACCCAAACCATTCTAGGATTCTATTTAACACCACTTATATGTTACTGATTTAGCTAAAGAAGCAAAGTGATCTGCAAATCCTCACATTCAAATACCAATGAACTACTGAATTTTCAGCATGTTAGTGTTTCAAACTATTTGCAATTGGTGGAGGATGTAAGTAATAGGTCATGCTAGGAGCAGAAAGAGCAGACAAAAAGGAGACTTTGCTGTAACTAAAATCCACTCCCCAGCAATTACCTAACAGCTATCATTTCAAGCTGTAAAAGCATTTTTAACTTGATTCTCACACCCCATGTGCAGACAGGCACAAACAGTTGGTTTCAATCCCATCTATAGCTTGCCTTCCATGAACAACCTGATTTTTAAGCAGTGGTTTAACGAAGAAATAGCCAGGAGAAGATTATTAAATGTCCATGGCAGAACTTTCTGCCTCCTCAAGAGTGTTTGCTTGCTTTTACAGCTTCCAACAAGAAGTGGCAGGGTCAGCTAAGCAACATGACAAGCCATGCCTTGACAGCATCTTCCCCTACCAGAAGATAATGCAACTCACACTTGGGCAACACTACACACAAACCAAAACTTCCCAGGAAGTCTCATGACAGAGGTTACTCCAAGTTAAATAGTTTAACTGGACACAGCATCTTACCAAGAATCTCCTCAATTAGACACAGCTTTAGCAAAATTAAGCTTATTTCCCTGTCCTTGCTTTAGTTAACTCCTCTCTTGCAGTGGAGAAGCAGAACTTCAAGCACAGTGGCTAGTTAATAATTTCCATATAGGAAAGAAAAACAAGAGACTTCACTGAGAAATTGCACTTATGGGGTTTGGCCTGAGTTTCTGTCACAGATTGATGCTTTCATGCTCCCAGTTAGTCTGTTCTAAGCAATTCTGTGTAATATCCCATCAGACTGGAGACACAAAGAGGAAAAAAAAACCCAGCCAGGCTCCAGTGTTGATACTACTCTCATTAAGAAAAAAGGAAGAGGGAGAAGGAAAAGAGAAAGCTGCATACATACTGATACAGAAAGAATATAATGAGAAGGAAAAGGTTTTTTTACTCTAGGCTTAATAAGCACAGGCAAAAAAACCCTAATAAATCAAAGAAATTCCTGGCAGCACAGGAACAGCTCCAAGCTAACCCTTCAAAGAGTATCAGCTTCCAACCTCATGCAAAAATGAGTGCTTCTCAGGCTACTGAGACTGACTACATGAGAAAGAGGTCAGACATTAAACGCAAGATCCTTTCATATAGATGAGCTGTTCAACACAAATGCAATGGTTTTACATATTAATTGGCCATTAGAGCAAGGTTATATGAGTTTGTGTAACTCTGATGCATGCAAAAACCACAAATTTATTCAGATTAGGATGCCAAGCTCTACTTACCTAGGATAACACCTTGTGCACCTCTGTAGTAACTGGGGGTTAATGTTCTGAACCTCTCCTGACCTGCAGTATCCTAAAAAGCCAATCACAAAGTTCCATTATTCAGGATTTGAGCAGAACCTAGCTTAGCTCTCATTTTGCCTCTAATGAACATCAAGTTCAGATTATACTCAACTACCAGATTAGCTGAGTTCACATCCTCCCTTACTGTTTTACCGCACATTAACTTGGAGATGTTATGTAGTCTGCAAAACACCTTTAAACTGCTAAATGGAGGAAATAACTGGACTATATAGCAATAAAATAGCCAGGTCTGTAGAAGCATTTGTCCTGCTGCTAGTAAGGTAGGAACCAGCAAGCAAGAAGCACAGCTGTAGTACTAAGATTGTGTAACAAGTATCACAACTCAGGGCCACAGAACTAATTCCCTCACTTCAATCACTTTGGTCCAATTAAATCTGGTTCACTGCCAGGACAAATGCATTTCACATGCTATGAGAGAACTGAAGCAGATAGTAAATTTGAATTTACATCCTCAATTTTAAAGTGTCAACAGCTCTGCAAAAATACAACTGGAATGCTGTTTTCTTGTCACAGATCCAATTTGAGTGTATACATAACTTCATCCAAGTTAGCCCAGGTTAGAAGTGACACAGGACACACTGTCACTCAGAATGATTATCTGCCAAAGAACCTGCATAACTGAACCAGACTTCCAACATTCTACAAGTTACTCAGTCATTCCCACACATCTCACACTGGTTGTGTGGCATGATAAACCTTTACAAGCTTTTCTTGTCCAGTGTCCTTCAGAATTATCTCTTCATATTCCCCAATATAAAAGTAGATAAATCTTAAGTTACTCCTACGTAGTATTTTCCACCTCATGGTCCCTCACCGTTCTGCTATCAGTCTGGTTTTCCTCCTATATATCTCTTTGTCAAGTTGTTGCAGGTTTTTTCCTTGTCAAACCCATTTATTGTAGTGATCACTACTACTGCCACACTAAGACTTAAATCCTATTTGTTTGTTGAGAGATGAAACAGCCTCAAAGCACCACAAGCATTGCCATAGATATTTCATGTTCCAACACTGCTTCCCAAGGAAGTAAAGACCAGGAATCCTGCTTACATGGAAAATAAGGTCTTATTCTTGCTTGCTGCAAGAAGCCACAGCTGGGTCTGAATATTCAAAAGAGGCTTCAAGTCACAAGCGTGGAGGCTGGTTTGCAGAATCAAGAATGTTTAAAAAAGGAAAGCTTGGAAGTACTTTTTCTTTTAGAATTTCTGCTTTTAACTAGAAGTTGAACACTAAGGGTGAGATGACAAACACTGCCTCCCCCCTCTTTCTGCTACAAATAACACTGTACTCAAGTCTAGATAAAGTAATTGTATGTGGGCTACAAAATTTTCAAGCTAAAATTGTTTTTAAAGGTAATGTGAGTATAAACTGAACATGCAACAGTAATTCTTAATCTATCAATACACTACTAAATTCTGCCTAAAATATTTGGGTTAAGAAGTGTAGCAGCCTTCTAAAACCTGTCAAGTACAGACAATTACCCCATTAACTACTTGTCTCAGTTCATTCCACCTTCTGAATGGTTCAGGATTAACTTCCTACTCCTCCAAATCACCTTCTTGTGCAAAAAATGAATCTCTACAAACTGTGCATTATTATACAAGCCATCACTATTCCTACAGCAAAGCAATACATTAAGAAGTCAGAAGAGACCTACCCATATTGCCAGTTTAGCTTTGTTTCCATCAACTGAAATAGTTTTCACCTTGAAGTCCACACCTGAAGGAGGAAAAATATTTTAGTTCTTCAAACACACCAAAGCTATTTTTGAAAGAGAAAGAAGCAAAACTCAGAACACAAGTTGTGTTTTGACAGAAGCAGGATGAGTAAGTTTCACTAGCTATTCAGAAACCTTGCCCAAAACTCAAGGTTTTGTTGCTAGGCCTAGGGGCCTTTTAAGCCATTGACTCAAAATACTTTATGGAAGTAAGGCAAATACATGTCCTTTAGTAAAGCACTTATTCCAGGACAAATATTCATGTTAATAATTCAAATGGATTCACTCTCTATTCATTACTCATACTTGTGTTCTCCCTGAATATATCCACGGCCTCCAGGAACAACATCCTTTCAAAACAAGTTGCATTCAGTTAACTAATTGCTCTGCTGCCCTAACTCAAACAATCTGACCAAGTCCTGTTAGGTGACCACACAGAGCGAAACCAATACAGGCAAAGACTCATCTACTACAGGGTTGCTATCTTGGGAGATGTGTTAGATGACACTAATTCCTCTAGCAAACATGTCCAATAAGCTTTGGATGATTTGAACACCTGGCAGATTTCTTACAGGGGTTGTAGCAGTATCAGGAGCTCACCAATACCATGCTCAGTGACTGAGATAAAAACCCACACAATGTGGTAACAGTTCTACTCTTGCTAAATTATTTACCTCAACATCTAACAGTTCCCATCCCCTCCCCTTTTGAAATACAGAGGAACTAGCAACCTATCAGTTGCCCAAGGACAAGCTGCACAGAACTCAAGCCAAGAAGGACGAGAAATTAAGGACTGTACAAATGCAAAGGCTACAGCAACACATCAGTCTGAGAGGCTGAGTACACTTCTGATCCATTTTGCTGTGATTTAATCCTTAAATTACCAAGGGCAAGTAACTAGAAGTATGTTCCAATTACTTTGGAAGTGACTCTCACTCCTCACCAGTACCCTTATATGCACAAAACTTCTGTACTTTGACTTCAAGTGGCAGTCATCATTCTTGCTACAAGAATTAGAATCTCTGCTTTAACACAAAACATTTAAGCAGGGCCTCCTGGCTCCACTTGTATTCCCAAGGCCATGCAGATTACAAACAAGCACAAACAGATGCCAAAATACACCCAACTGGCAAAGTCACAGAGGGTATGCAGGATGCTTAAGCAACTGCACACTGCAGGCAGCTTTGCAACTTCACTGCAAGTGAGGCTGAAAACAGCTTTATTTAAAAGAAAAATACAACCCATTTTCATCTTTTCATTCCACTCTTTCACAGCTACAGCTCGCTAGTGTTCCCTGAAGTGTCAAGTGATTTTCAGACTGCATTCTGCACTGCAACAAGCCCACACATGATTCCAAGCAACATCTTGCCAAAGTACATCAACTTCTGCAGTAACTGAACAGAACTCTGTTTTTTTCAGGGGCTAAGACTAGTTCCTAACCTAGCAGTAATCTAATGCTCCATGTTAGTGGAACATTATTCTAGAGCTATGTTCACAGAACAGTCACTAGTAACTCTGTTTTAAACACCAGTTCTTAGCACTTTACCTAGCTCACTGAAGACTGCTATGCTAGCAAGTTGACTCAAACTGATCCTCAAGAACATCCTGCCCTGTCAGTTTTTCACCATTCAGCACTAACTTTCAGACTAACAGAATCTCTTCTTCCACTGTAATTGCCTATTTCTTTCCCTAAACTGTAAAAAATCACCACTGCTCTGCCAGGATGTCCAACAGTTCACAGTGTGTGCTTTCAGCCATTAGTATGGCATCAAAACCTTTAGCTGTAGATATGACAAGCTTGTCACTTACTGTAACAAATCAGAAGTATATCATAGTAGTTTCAAGAAGAAAAAGCTTTTTTCCTTAGGACAAACATTAGGTGTATTCTGAAGTCACAATATCCTTCTCCCACTCAGTAAACAGATTCAGTATCTTGTGCTTTCACAGCACCACAGTTTTCATTTAATGGAAAATGCATATACACCTTTATGTTAGCCTTGCTGCTAGCTTGCTGTTAAAAGATTATGCTTTAAATTCTGCATGGGCAATGCAAGTAAATTCAACTGAAATAGTGAATACACCTCATGTAGTCATAGACTGATTACTGAAAAGCAGAAGTGTGAAAATGAACTAATATCACACCAAAATAAATCCTTTAAAGTGATCATGTAGCAAAAAATTCTAATAAACCAAGGAGCTCAACAGATACAAAAGCCATTAAACAAGAAGAAATCTTTTCAATAACTAGGTTTTGATTATCAAAAAATAGAAGAAAAAATAGTAGGAAAAAAATGCAAGGCTCCAGAAAATCTTGTTCAATGGAAGAACAGGTTCCTTCTGTTCCAGAAGCCCTTCAGTGAAATCCAGGCATGTTTATGTGACAGGTGTCAGCTCTGAGCTTTCAGGTTTCCACCCTTGATCACAAAAAGCTGACAGTGCTTTCTACCACACCTTGGAAGGCAGCCAGGAACAAGACAGCACTACTAGGCTGTGCTCCTGTGTGTTGACATCTACTGCCTCAGCACTACACACCAGGGACTTACTCTTCTCAAGGAATAGCTGTCACCTCCCTGCTGCTCTCACATACAGAACAGTCTGGCATGCTGTATTTACAGGGAGGGCAAAATCAGCTTCCCCCCCCGCCTTCTTGACTTTCTATCTGCCAAGGAAAAAGCTACAGTGTAATTTCCTCCCTGTAAAGCAAAAGCAGAAAGCACACAGAGCCCAGGACATTCTAGTACTGTCAGGAGTTGCAGGAGCTAACATACACTACTGAAGAGAGCTTTATGTCTGAAGATAACTACCAAATATCATATTACACAGAATACAAGTTCTGGACAGCAACACTACTATTCTTGCAGAGAAAAAACAGGAGACATAAGAGCAGCTCTTGCATTTCCATGAACTGCACGTTATTCCACTAGAGCTTTTCACTGTCCATACCAACAACTTCCATCTTCATGGTGAAGAGTGACATTTATATGTATTTTTCCTAGCCAAGGCTATATTTTTTGCATAAAGGGGACAACTACAAGCCAGTAGAATCCATGCTCTGCATTAATGAGCACTGTATGCTGAAACTGTGACCACATCATTCTTTCCTTACAGAGCAGCAAACATGTCTGAACTTCACTACTGGTTAAACAAGTCTCAACCAACTACAATTTCCTACTGAAGCTGCTATAAATTTTTCTAAGGTAGCATCAGCACACACTTACCAATTGTTGCTGCAAGTTCTGGGTCAAATGTGTCATCTGTGAATCTCAGCAGAAGGCTGATAGGGAGAGAAGAAAAAGAAGAGTTACTACTAGTGTAACATATCCATACAAGTCTGCAAGTATCAGAAAGATTCATCAGCTAAATGAAAACACATTTTTCTCTCATTCCTCTCCTACAAAAAGCAAAGGGAACACAAAAATCACACAGTGGACATGCTCTGCTAGAAGAGCCCAGGCCTCTTCTCTGCATCTGTTACCAAGCATGTATCTCTGAAAACAAAGTACCACACAAGGTTGCCTGAACAGTCACACGGTCTGCTTCTCAAAATATTTCACTTCTAGCTGTTTCTAATTTTGTTCTCCCAGAAATCAGTACAAAAGTAAGATTTGTTTGGTTTCATATTGCCTCACACAGTATTTCTGGAAGCTTGAGGAGAAAACTCCAAGTCAGCTTCTCACCCCTGACCTGTGCACACAGAACAACAGTAAGGACCTCTCTGCATCCATCAGAAACAGATGAGTAGAATTCACTCCCCATTGCTTTACCATTCTCCATCTTTTTGTATGCAAGGCCTTTAACACACACCCAACATCTCCCCCATCCTGATGGATATGTTTGCTATCAACAGAAGAGCTGCTACAGCTAAGATGTAACCAGCACATCACACTATAGGAGTGGTGTCCCTCAAAGAAGTGCCCATAATGCCACTGTACTTGGGCCAGAATGAAGTATTTTTGGCAAGAGACACAGATTTTCAGCCTCCTGTTTTGAAAATCACCAGTCTTATGCATGTGGCAAGTGTATATTACCATGTGGCAGGCAGCTGTTTGCTCTGACTGGCAGCTACTATTCATTTCCAGGCTAAAGAAACAAAACAAGGCCCTATTTATTTTGTTGGTTTTTTTTTTCCCCTTCTCCATTTTTTTTCCTCCTCTCTTCTCTTTTTGCATGTGAATTTAGCAGCCAAATCCTTTTTGAGCATTTGGACACAGTCCTGCATTAACAAAAAGGTGACTACTGAAATCCTTTTGCTTCAATAAGGCTGGGGGACAGCTCTGAAGTTAATTACAGACAAAGTCTTTTTATTTTAACTCCAGAACAACAAATCCAAATGGTAGCTTTAGTTACCAAAGAATAATTCAATTTAAAAGGAAAAAAAATGATAGCACATAGATTTTTGCTGGTACCTTCTGATAGTTGTGTCAGGATGCTATTTAAGAGCAGCTGGTTTTAGTTACAGCCAAAACTAGTTTCACTCAAAACAAACAAAATGTGTAACACACAAATTGTCACTGGAATAAAAGCATAAATTTACAAGTCTTGAGTACTAACTTGAGTACCAACTTCTACTTTCCCTACCTTTCTTTCCTATGCAGATGTCCTCTTCTAAAAAGCACAGCACACTCAAAGGGACAAGGCTTAAGGTTGCATTTGGTTCAGAAGTCACCACTCCAACCACTTACTACACCATGCTAATACAAGTTTAACACCTGACCTTTACTAGCCAAGTAATAGGTAAGTAACACAAATTCAGGAATAGTTCAGTATTACGTTCCTGTAGCTGAACAACTGTAGAGTTATCATTTCATAGCAATTTTGTTTCTTCTACATAAAGTCTCTTTTAACAGTTTTTTCTGATGGGAAGAAATAAGCATATAATTTGGATATACAAAAGCAATGGGCATACTATCTATTTCAGGAAAAATCCTTCCATATGGTCACATATAAAGGAGATTTGGTCAGATCATGTCTGTCCACCACAGGCCTACTATACTTGACTATCAATTCAGTAGCTAACTCAAAGGGGTGACTGGCAGATTTCTAACAAATAAGGGTGGGGGTTGTTTGTTTCTTTTTCTAATTAACAACTTACATGCTATTTAGGATCATGGTAGAAGACTCAGATTAGTCATGTTAGATTTGATGGGTTTATGGCAGTAGTGTGGTACATTCCCAGATGTTCTCCTGCATTTATGTCCCATTTCCTTCACTAATTTCTACAGCACCAACAAAAAAATAGTTTAATGAGTAAAAAAATTACTAAAAGACAAAAAAGCCTGCACAACCCCCCTGAAAAAGGATGGGGAGGGAGGAAATCAACCTCAAAGTATTTGAGAAAAGGTATAATTAGTCAGCAGAACATTCAGCTGTAGAACTACTTATACACTCCTGTCCCTCCCAACACCCAGTGCTGGGTCACTTATGACTCTACATGTGCATATGACAGACCAGACTAAGCCCCAAGTGCTGTGGAGATGTACAAACACATCCATTCTCACGCAATACAAGGCTGCACAGGACACAGAAAGGCCCAGATCCTCCAGGCCACGCCAGCAGAGCTCTGCTTCGTTTCAGTTTCCAACTAGGTCATGCCAACACCAGCCCTCCCCTGCCCGCCATGGGGCCGGTGGCTAAGGCGGGGGGAGGACTGCGAAAGAGGCGGGCAGCCTCGAGCAGGGGCAGCCTCTCGCCTGCAGGAGGGCCGGCCGAGAAGGGGTGAGGAAGCTCCCTCTGCGGGGCCTAGCCCCCCTTCGAGGCAGGCCTCGCCCTGGCTGGGCAGCCGCTGAGGCTAAGGTGGGGCTGTCCAACGCGGCGCCGCGGGCCTGGCCCAAGCGGTGCCCCGCGTCGGGCCAAGAGAGGCTGGGGGAGGCGGGCACCCCCTCACCTTGACTTGCCGACGCCGCTCTCGCCGATGATGAGGATCTTGAGGGTAGTCAGCACGTCCTCGTCCATCCCATCAGCGCCCCCGGCCCAGCCCGGCCCCGACTGACCGAGCTCCCTGCGCAGACTGCTGCGGCACTTCCTGCGCCTGCGCGCTCCTCCGCCCCTTTTCCCTCGCCTCCGCGCATGCGCTTCGAACGCCTCAGGTGTGCCAGCGACGGGAGGAGAGGGAGAAAAACAGCCTCGGGTGTGCGAGCCGTGCATGCGCAGAGGGAGGGGAGGAGCCGAGGAGAACCGAGCCGAGCCGAGGAGGGCAGCCCGGAGTCTGTTGACAGCGGGGAAGGTTCCGCCCGCGCTGTCAGGGAGCTTGCGCTGACGTGTGAGGCTTGTCGGGCTGCGGCTCCGCGCTCCCTTGCCATCAGGCGTCTGTATGTGTATGGAGTCCACCTCTGAGTCTCCGGTTACTGTGGGGTCGATGGAGAAAGGAAAGCAGCTGAAACTGCAGAGGGGAAGGAGAAAGCTTGAGCCGCACAATAGTAGCTGGGAGGCTCCCTGTGCCGACGCAGAGCAAACCACCACCTCTCGGGGTGACGAACAGCTAGCAAGCAACCCACCCCCAGCAGAATGTGCTCCTTTGGTCACAAACCTCCCTGCTCTGAAAGCAGCTGTGCTGAAAGACTCTTCCCAGTTTCAGAGAGAGTGTACTTTAAATGATCATTTCAAGGAGGGGAAATCTGGAATGGAGTGACTTTGCTTTTAATAAAGAACATGTTAATTTCTCCTTCTCCAGTTGCTCTTAATATTAAACATGGTTAATGTTGAGGGGAGAAGGGAAGAAATAACCCCTTCCTTACTGCGAAACCATCTTATCCATAATCCCCTCTGAAGGGATAATGTACCTCATTAGGTTGCTTAGCTGTTAGGAAGGGACCGGGTGGATTAAGTAACCACTGCCATCGGTGTCTTGCTCTTTGCACAACATTGTGTGAAGCAATCCTGATAAATCAGATGATCTGGTGGGCAAAGGACAGAGACACAATATCAAGGCAGGGATTGCCAAGTAAGCCAAACAACAATTTATATTAAATCCAAACCATCACTGGAAGAAATGCATGCTGAAACATAAATCCAAATAGGGGCAAATCAAGGCCTACAGTAGCGACCAGTATTACCAGGTCAGAATACACTCCATCTGTCACCAGTGACAGTGAGTAGCAGCCCATTGCACACTCCCAGTTCTACATTGTTGTTGTTTATGTGTTAAGTAATAGGTTTCCAATCAGGAAAAGCCTTAATACTAATAGTCCTAACCATGTGGCTCAAAGGTTGTTCCAACACACAAGCTGGCTGATAAGATAGGAATGTAAAAACCTATGAGAAAAGGCATGTAGCAGTTCATTTATGACACCATGAATGTGGCAAAGGAAGGCAGTAGAAATGGGCATTTGGCACAGGCTGGACCATCTGTCTCTGGCCATACCTCCAGCTGACAGAGCACCTTCCAAGTCTGGGCATCACCATGAATGCAAGGGCACTAAGGAGCAATACAGCACAAAGAATGTGACATCCTCCTCTCCTTAAAAAGCACAGCTTGTTTCATCCACTGACACACTCTGCAAAGGACTCTTGTTTCTATGTCCAACAGAGAGCTTATGCCAAGGTTAGTGTAACTGTGCCATCTTTATTCCACTTTCTCTTAAGCAGGTTCCTCACTAGGTGGCCATGGCAGCATAAGAACAAACACTGGGCATCATTAGACCTTCCCTATTAAAAACTGCAGCACATCAGGGTTTTGGAAGGATTTCCAGTAGTAATTCTTTTGCACTTTCATCACATTTCTTTTGCATATAGAATATGCTGTTGTTATGAAACTTTCTGTTGAAGTATGTTGATAAGATGTTGCAGTTCCCTTTTAAGAAGAGGTATGAGTAGTCAGTACTTCTTGCTATTAAGTGTACCACAAAAAATTACAATGATTTTGTCATGTATTTGTATAATCCCTTTCTCCAGAGTGTTACATGTAAATTTTGTAGGAGGCTCTTTAACAACTGCTGCAGTAGAGCCCTTTGAGGTAGAGGCCAGAAACTGTGTAACACATCAGCCTTGAAGACCAATTTAGAAGAGAAAGCAAGACAAAATATAATCTGCATTTGAAACTGCAGCCAAAATGTGGATGGGCACAGTCAAAATGTAGTGATGCTATTAGCACCCTTATACTGTTGCAAAAATTGCTCATTTTTCCAATCTTTTTCCTTGCTTCACATTTGATCCCAAAGAGTGCCAGTAAATGAGCAAACCTCCTTAATACCAAGCTGAGGTACTGGTTTCCTATTATTTCTATATTTCCACTGCACAAATGCTTGGAGACTTTCATTAGAGCAGGGCCCAATTGTATTCATTTCTGCAAAATCACAGGGCTTCTGAAACTGATGAAAAAGAAAACTAGCCCTACTTAGGCAGGCAAGAATCCTCCCTATAACACAGTGAGTTTTTCTTGGTGATAGCTGTTTCCAAATAATGATCAGGCTTCATGGCCTGGATGGCAACATGAAGTATAATCTGCTGTCATCTCCTCATGACAACATGTAAGCCAAAACACTTGCAAACAAACCAAAGTATTGTCTTCAGGATCAGGAGTTTGAATTAGATGACTGAATTTTCCTGGCAGAAGAGAATTATTCCTTGTCTTTCACCTAATCCTCATCTGTTATACAATATATATAGTTACACATAGTTTTTTTGTTTCCCATGGGTTTGAAAAGATTACTTTTCCACTGGGTTTCCTGCATCACTGTTAATACTTCCCTTGATTCTCTAGTTTCATCTGCTCAGCTCTGTGTTTATCGTCTGTCCGGTAACCTGAATGAAGTTAGGCTTTAGATCTGTCATTTAGTCTTTGGCTATACTACTAGAGTCCCCAAGGTCCTGTATTCAATCTTTAAGATCTTTTGTTCCATCATCTGCCATCCATTGTGTCAAAGGAGTTTTTCTCACAAGAGTTTCAATTACAAAATTGATACTCAGTATTTGCTAAGGACTTTGAAGCCTTTGCTTTCCATTTGTCACTTGAGCTTTCCACCTTAGATCCTAGAAGCACACTGAGCTATGGAAGCATTTTTGCAGCTTTTGTATGTATTTGATCATTTGATCTCACATACCCTTTGCATTCACAGTTGTTTGAACAAGATAATACAGGTTTAAATCATCTCCATCACAATTTGAGCTGATCACAGTATGCTCACCCCTCTAGATGGCAGGAGATTTGGAAGCCCTGGGATATGAGTCATTTCCTGTTTTCTGAGACCTTTGAATAATCCTTCCTCAAACAAAATAGTTTTTCAAGGCAAAATACCTATCTCTATCTTGACTAATATTTGACAATGCAGGAGTACCTGTTCTTATTGCATTTCAGCTAGCATGTTCTTTGGCTTTTGTTTGGGCAATGAGGGGTTCTGGGCTTCTGTGGGCTTTTGAGTTTGTTTGACTCTTGGTTTTTCCATGAATTTCAGGTCCAAAACAGTGGACAAAAGAGTGGTGCTTTTTCATCTCTATTACTGAATATAAAGAGTTAGGACCAGTTCACATTTTGGCTTTTTTTTGTGTGTCCTGTAAAGATCAGTGGAATTAATCTCTGCTGAAATGTCAGCATAACAAAGTTGATAGAAAGTTTTTTACTTGCAGATCGTTTCTGAGGTTTACAGTTTCTTTCAGTACATTTACATGCAACTGTAGCTTGTGAAATGAGATAAATTCTTCACATGGTTTTAAGACACTTTTCCACAGAGGGAAAAAAAACCCCACCCTTTAATGTTAAATTATCTTCCAGGAACCTAGCAACTTTTTTTAGAACTATTTAAGCTTGAGCTTTTGTTGTTCTGAATCTGTACCTGTTGTAATATCTGAATGCACACACTGAACCACAGAGGATGTAAACTGTTAGCAGTCCAGTAGCAGACCTCCTGTGTTCATTCACTACCCACTTAGGCAGAGCTTGGTCCTACCTCTGGGGAGCTACTCATAAATCTCACACTGATTTCTGGATAAGCAGAACTAAGTCATAATGGTTTCCTCTTGTATAGCATGGACACTGTTTCCTTCACACTCTGCAGTAATTCCTTGCACATCATTCCTATTTTTTTAAGTCTTCTGTTGAGTTTGTCTTCTTCCTTTTTGCTAATTTTTTGTCTCAGCTCTGGTTTAGATAAATTCCTACAAAAATTGTTCAAAGATTGATAAAATCTGACTACTCACTAACAACACAAATACTTCTCACCACTGGGTACTAGATCACTAGCTCTTGTTCCACTAAGAGATGTCAGAAGAAGAATTTCACATTGACTATTCCAATATTTCAAGTTTAGCAGGCATCCAGAATTCAGAAACTTGGAACTAAGAAGCTTCCCCTAAGGATCACAGATTATTTTCAAGCAGAAACAGCAGAACTTCAAATGTATTAGAAGTCTAGAAATTGCTTGAACGTTTTGAACTCTTGAGGGCTACATTGGGAAATGAGATAAGAGAAATGAAAATAGCCATCTTCTGGTAGTGTGATGGTTTATGGTTTCCATAGCTTTTGGACTCTGCACTTTCCTTCTAAAGCTGGTTCAGCAAGCATATTGATCAAGCCACAAAGAACATCTTTGACTGAGCTGGATACATTCTGATTGTATGTGTCTGAATGAATGACTGAGAACTACACTGCCTGAGATGAGGCATGGTAAGTGTATAAACTCTATAACAATCCTCCTAAGTAAGAACCAAGGGCTGGGTGGATGGATCTCTTTCCATAGTTCCTCTAGTTTTGTTGCAGATGAAATACCACACAAAATATTTCAGTAGAGAAATATAGACTTTTCCTCCTCATTCTGTAAAGTCTGTGCTACTTCCTTTTATCAAAACTACTATAATGTGATTTTTTTCTCCCCTATTTTTACAAGGCTGAGTGCCTAGTCCTAGCTCATTAAACCTTTCCCTGTACAAACAATAGCATCCTTTCCTGTTGTTTTTTTTCTCTGCCCTACACATTTGCAGGTCTGAAGTCTGGCTGCTTGGCACATCACCTCCCATCACAGCAAGCAGTATGTACACATGGGCTGGTGAAGAAACCTGACCATGTCCTTCCTGTCTGTGAGCTCAGAACATGAGAGGTTCGTAAATTGTTTCCTATGATCTAAACTGATCTAAGTCTGCTCTT
The DNA here is from genome assembly GCA_013396975.1 of Bucco capensis. NCBI lineage: Eukaryota > Metazoa > Chordata > Aves > Piciformes > Bucconidae > Bucco > Bucco capensis. The sequence continues at coordinate 16,349 of VWZO01006689.1, read as the reverse complement.
TGAGATTGTTTTATAATAGCTGTCTGGAAGCTTCTTTCCTGGTTGTTTCCTCCTCAGCCCTAGCATGAGCCCCATCTCCTGACAAGTGTCCTCCCAGAAGAGTGTTTCACCTTTTGCTCTCAACTTCATGCTGAGCACAGAAGGGTGGAGGAGGCTGCTGAGGGGGAATAGGAGCCCTTTCTTTTCCCCAGCTGTGTCCTGTCCCTGCAGTGCTCCCACCAGCTGCTATCTGGGAAAAATCAATGGCTCTGCTGTGCACACATTGGTGCAAATAGTGAATACAGCTATGTGAGTCTCACCCTGTGTAATTCAGCCCATCCTTTGTCCCTTTTGTCTGCAAATCAAGCCAGGCTTGTGCAGACTTGGCATATAGTGTAAGTATAAAGTCTGACCTCAGCTGCCAGCACCTACACCTGGTTTCACACTGGCACAAGCCTCAACTCATTTAACTCAGGCTAAAGAGTTACTAAAGAGCAGCTAAAGAGGCTACCAAGCCAGCCACAGAGTCTGTCTGCTCATGTGTGAAGGTTACAGCTACCTGCACAGCACTAGGGTTTACCAGACAACCCATAATACTCAAGTCCAGATGGCTAATTGTCCCCTGCTGCAATCTCAACCTCTATTTCCATAGATCAAAATTTTTCACTACATTAAGCATTCAACCCTATGGGCAAAAATTCCACAAGTTCTTTAGGCATGTGCTAGGTCCTCTGCCTTATGGAAATCCGTGCTGCATTATGAAATTACTAGCAGAAACCATCCAGAATCAACAGGAATGACAGGTGAAACTCACCATTTCCCTTGTTTTACTGCTCTCTCATGATGTCTCCTTACTTTCATGATTAGCACTGCTATTGATCTCTTATTGGCTAGCATGGAGAAAGAAACCTCTTGGAGCTGGCAGTTTCTAGTGATATGTTTGACAGTCTGCCAAAAGCTGTGCAATAGAGCAAACCTACCAGGTTTGGGGTTTGGAGTGGCTTTTTTCAATGGTCTAGCCCATACCCCATCAGTTGTGGTAACAGTAGGAAAATAGTAATGATAATGCCAGGAAAGGGCTCACTGACTAGACACTAGCATGGGAATCATTTTGAGGTCACTTACCTTTTCTTCAATCCTGCTTTTGAAGTCCTCAGCTGGAAGCAAAAGCCTCTGCTGCTGACCTGGTAGCAGCAGTGTTGCTGCCTGCAGAACTCCCTGATGAGAGAGAAGCCACTGAGGTCACTTCTGCAGCACCCACTGGGTGGGCACCTCTCAGTGCTCACATGGATCTGGTTACCAGCTGAGATTGGCCAGCTTCTTCTTCCTACACTAAACAGCTAACCAACCTGAGGTCTGTGCACTGTCTTTCTCCCCAAGTTTTCCTTCCTGCCACTCTGCTGGTAACTCAAAAAACCCAATGACAAGGCATAAGCCCTTTTGTAGGATTGGAAATTCAAAGGTTTGTTCCCAGAACTCTCTGTTCTCCAGACTCCACAATCTGGGTGGGAAGAATCTGCTCCCAGCACCTACACTCTCTCGGGCTGTAAAGCAAGTGCCATGAATGCAGGAAGGTGCAGGAAGCATGCTTCCAGCCAAGACTGTCCATCTCCTCATGATTCCCAGGAGCTAACTCACTATCTCCCATTTCTTTCCTACATTCATTTGAGCCACAGAGAAAGTCTTTGCTCGGCCAGCTGTGAGATCAGCCTTCAGGAGATATTCTTCATGTGGCATGGATTAGTGTCCCAGCTGTGACGTTCGTCAGCTTTTCCTTTCAGAGACTGTCCACTTTCTCCACAATGTGCCAGCCCTCTGCACTGCTGTCAGCAGAGACAAGTGGCAGGCTAGCCCTCAAGGGTGCTTACTGAAAGGTTAGAGTGTGCTTTAATATGACCCTGAGAGCATGCCACTGCAAACAGCCTGATCCTAGCTGTGCACCAGGGAGCTGTCATCTGGTCAGCCTCACCTCAGTGCACTACTGGGCACAAAGACTGAAAACATGGGGCACTCCTTGTGTGATACTGGCAGGGGGAAGCAGCAGCTGGGAATTCATATCCTGAGCCAGGAAAGTTGCAGTGGCCTTAATGTGCTTTGAAAGAGCAACACTAAACACCTACTGCCTTGCCAGCTAATGCAGGGTCATTTCAACACAGCAAAACTAAGCTGAGCAAAGCCTCTGCCACCCAGGCTGCAGAGCTGAGAAGGTTGGCTTTCCAGGTATGGCTGTAGAAGCTGTGGAGATGTAACAGATGTACTAATAATCAGCCTTTTTGATGTACTAACAACTGTTTTTTATGTTGTAGCAGACACTAATCAAGCTCTAACTCTCACAATTTGATGCAAGCTTTGTAATCAGCTTGTAGAAATAGTCAACTCTGTACCCTTGGTGTTCCTCAGGCATCATATGGAATTACAAGGAATAGAACGTGGTTGATAGAATCTAAAGCATGATCAACTTCTGACATCCTCTGTAAATGTTTGTAGATAGAAATACACTAATATTCTGCAGCAGTAAAACATTGCTTTGTCCTACTTACTGGTTTTTAAATAGGAGTAAAAGTAGGATTAATACAAGAAATTGAAAAGGAAAATGGCACTCACTTCTTTGGAAACATAATGAAATATAACTCTGGCTTTCCTGGGCTTTTTAAAAACAAAACAAAACACAAAAAAACACTACTCCAGCATTTTTTCTAATCTTGATATTGAACCACAGAAGACCAAAGGACAAAGTTGGTATTGCTTGATGAATCAATTCTGTATAGACAGATTTCTCTCCTTTTCATAGAAGCTACTTACACTTCTCCTTGTGGTTTTTGTTTGGTTTTTTTTTCTGTGCCCAGTATCACTGATACTCTGCTAGCTCTAGCAGTTGGCCATGGTGTCTTTCAGGAATTGCAGGACACTGCACAATTCTATATTTTATGCAAATGTATGCAGAAAAGGTCAAACCCCAATGAAACCTTCATGCATTAGCCATAGCTCCTAGAGCTATCATAGATTGTTGATCCTGCAAGAAATAATGGGTGCAATAACCCTTAACTATGTTAGAAGAGGAAAATTTTGATGCAGCTTGATAATTGTCCTGGAATTGTACACAGTGGTAAGTTATTTGTTGTTTTCTAAATGTGAACCATATGTAAGGGGCAATAAATGTTCTTCCAGTTTCTGATGCCATCTGAATTTTGTCTGTGATGATTGAACAGATGCCTTTTGGGATGTCCACAGAAGGAGAAGAACTCTATTTTCTGACACTGCAAAACAATTTCCATAAGCTTTTAGGTTAATAAGAAGGGATTCATTTCAAGCAGGACCTTTTAAATCCTAGAAGTTCACAGAGCCTTGAAGTAGAATGATTTGGGCACCAGAGCAGAACTCAACCTGTCAGTACAGTCAATTAATCCAGTGCCATAAAAGCTCCTATTTCTTTCCACTGACTTTAAAGGATGACCAGCACAAATACAGGCATCTGCACCATAGATGTTAAATCAGACACATCCTCATTGCAGCCCCAACCAGGGCCAAACAGGACAGCATCATAGTGTGAATGGTGCTGAAGCACCACCACTGCCAGCAATGCCCAAACAGAGGTTGTGACCCAAAGTGGGGCTGTGGCAGCCTCTGAATGTAGTCACAAGCCTGACAGAAATGCATTTGTTCATGCCAGTATTTTGTGATTCTGAACCTCACAGATGTGGAACTGCAGGTGGAAAAGTTGAGTAGTGCAGATCTGGTCCTAAAATTGTTGATTCCCCTGATCAAACACACTTGCTTCAACTAGAATGGCAATGTTGTGGCTATCATAGGAT
>VWZO01006689.1:0-12533 GCA_013396975.1 Bucco capensis | reverse complement strand
CCCCCCCCCCCCCCATTAGATTTCATTATTGTCTGCTTTGTTCCTGAATGCTTTCATGGTCATATATTAAATGGAAAGAAGAAAAGAGTGGCAACAAGATGTTGAAGGGAGCTGCTGTCTAAGGGAAAATGTCTCTTCACTGAAATATTCACACAAAGAAAGGGGAAGGAGACATTTGAAAGCACCCAGGATACACAGGACATAGAATAATGGGGAAGAAATGGAAGAAAGAAAAGCCAAAGCTATTAAGTTATGTTTTGTCTGTCCTTGATGTTAAAAATTGTTATTATTCAGCAGAGTCCAGTCCATATTTGTTTTGTTTTAATGTCTGGAATACTTTGCATTTCACCCTAATAATCCACTCTGTTCTAAATGTTTATACAGCATGATTTACTACAATGTGGATGTGTAATTATAGTGATGATTAGACAAAACATCTTTGACAAGAAAGGAAAACAGTAGTTAATAATGTTTTCCATCTGTTTGGTAAAACCTCACTTAAAAAGAAAGAGCCCCTTAGCATATAGCAGGGGCCAAGGCAACACCTATGTGAGTACATGACAGCAGTAGAAATGCCTAATGAATTCATTCTGATCATTGCTCACACATTTCTGAAAGCACTACCATCTGTTTTATAGATAAATATTACAGTAATTAATGTCAGCACATGTTTATATTATATCATTTCCAGAGGCTTATTTTAGAGTTAAGACCTTTTCTCTTTTCAGGGAGAATAAGCACATATTTGAAGCTATTGGCAGGAAATGCAATGTTATTAGGATAAAATGAGTGAATTTCAGTAATGGCTCACTCCTTTATTGGAAAACTTTAGAGCATTTAATGCTTCTGTTCTTCATTAAAGGCCAAATACTGGGTCAGTGCCTGCTCATGGAAAGCCCAAAAGAAACTTAAGCACTGCTGAATGAGGTAAAACTAGAGTAGATAATACCACAAAACCTCTGAGCTCCTGAAACTGGTCTTTTCAGTGCCTGCAGCAGCCTCCCCAGGGCTGGGCACTGAGGGTTTATTAATGTCTGGCATTGGGCACTCTGGCTCCAGATTAGCAAATGATCTACATGTCAATTAAATGCATGGGTTAGCTCTGTTAGACTCCTATCCCTCCAGGGTTCTGCTGGCTCTTGCTGTTTACAANCCACAAAACCTCTGAGCTCCTGAAACTGGTCTTTTCAGTGCCTGCAGCAGCCTCCCCAGGGCTGGGCACTGAGGGTTTATTAATGTCTGGCATTGGGCACTCTGGCTCCAGATTAGCAAATGATCTACATGTCAATTAAATGCATGGGTTAGCTCTGTTAGACTCCTATCCCTCCAGGGTTCTGCTGGCTCTTGCTGTTTACAAGGTCCTGGTATTGCTGGGTTTGTCACTAACTAATGCATTCACCTGATGTGCATTGCAAGCAAGCAAAACATTTGCATACAAAGTTTTTGCTGCTTCCCCATACAAAATCCTAGGGAAGGTGTGCACAACTGTGCAGGGTAAAGAATGAGTCTGGTTGTCATTTAAGACTTCTGTGCCAGTCAAAGGCTTGGTGAAAAACCCACTGAAGTCAATTTAGACTTCTGTTGACTTCTCTGGGCTTCACATGAGAATTTATCTCTGCTTGTGCTCCAAGAAAAATATGTTCCAGATGCACAAAAAAACGTGGATGGCAGTCCTGAAACATAACTGTTTTCATTGTGTTCATTATATCAATAACTTTCTCTCCTTCCCAGTGAAATTGAGGCACAGCTGAACTTTTCTTGTTCTCTTGCCAGTGCTCCATGCANCTTCCTGAAAAGGCCAAGAAAGCCAAAAAGGCCAATAATCTACCAAAGGCCACTAAACTAGGACATTGCTTTCAGCCCTGTCACACCCAGGAAGAATCCACACAAGTCACACCCATCCCTAGAAGTGACCTACTTTATCCTCTGAAGGAAGGGGAGGGAAAACGTCCAAGTTTCAGAAACTTTGCTTGCATAATGCCTGTGAGTCTCCTGCAAAGTTCTGCTCAAGATTTAAACTGCTGCCAGCCATGAGAGCCTTTGTCTCTGGAATTATGGAGCAAGCTTTCAAATACACATACATCACCTGCCCCTTCTGGCCTTCTATGTCTCCTGCCCTCAGAGGATGTTGAGGGATGAACTACTAAATGGTATCCAGTAGCCCCAAGAGTTGGGAAGTCCCAACCCAAAAGGGAGGGCAATAGCTGCTTAACAATGAATGGTTTTGAACACAGGGTTAGTGTCAGGAGTAGAGAAGGATATCATATACATCTGAACCTGCTGGGGGATTTGGGGAGGTGGAAAGTAAAGACATGCATGACTCCTGGCCACAGTACTGGTGTTGACACTCCAAAAGTAGTTTAAGCTCTCTGATGACCACAAGCAGCCAGGGTCTCAGTTTTATGTCTTATCTAAAATATGGTGGTTTCTTAAACAAGACTGGGGAATCCTCCTTCAGTCTGCTCTGATGGCAGAGCCCAATCTATCAACTCATCCATGCCATTTCCTAAGCTTGCTCTCTAGAGATTTTCTGCTCATGTAGTAACTTGGATTAATTGTCCCTACTGAAAGGGCTACTTAGAGACTGCCTGTCAGGTCCCTTGGTTACAAAGGAACTATATTCCTCTGCGGATAACAAGCAATGTGCATGCAAAATGTATTAGAGTGAGCAATGAAAACATTATGGCCATGCTTTGCAAACATTGGGGTGTGCAAACAGAACACTTCCCATGACCTTTGGTGCTGTTGTGGAACACAGAAAATCTAAAACAGGTTAGCCTTTCTGACTCTACGATTTTGAGCATCAAACTCAAAAGCTTTCTTCAGAGCAGGCACAGAGCAGGCATGTCCTAGATATTGGAACAAGTGTTGCTGGAGCCTGTGTTCTCAGAAGGGTGGAGAGAAAAGCATTTAAGCCATCAAGTGAAGAGCTGAGCCAAGTAAATCAGTCTGGATGGTAATACTCCTATTTGCAAGCAGCCAAGAAACTACAGAAGATTGTGATTAAGCACCTGATGAGTAATTTTGCATCCTTCATTGTAAAAACAGACTTTTTTTGAAATGGAACTTTCCAAAATTTGCTCCTTTTTTTTCTGGTAAATTATTTTTAGACTGTACCCCCTAAATTTTCATACATTTTCAGGCTTTTCCTTCTCCCTTAGTGGAGATAGCTCATCAGCAGCACACATAATCTCTTAACTCTCAGTATTAGTGTCCAAAAGATTTTGATTGCCCATATTTGCAATGGATGTATTTTTTAACTCTTATACATTTTCCACTAGTTTTTAGAAGAGCAGGTTTTCTATTCTTCTACTCAGATCCTTTCCCTCTGCTTAGAGGAGGAGATTTAAGAGAAAAAGGCTTAGTGTATTTCCATTTTCTGCAAATGACTTCTTTAAGCAGACTTGGCTTTGACACATGACTTTAAACTGCACAGAGGCATTCAGGCAATTTGTAGGAATTATAATCAGAGATATACATGAGCTTCAAGAAGAAAAATGGCATTATAAATATGCAGTCTTGGTTCAATGGTGTTCTGAGCATCCAGAAATACCAGAGAGAGCTTTTGTACCCTAGGAGTTATGCAAACATCATGTACCTACTCTGACTTCAGACAAAGCACACAATACCCTATTTAAAAAGCCACTGATATTCTTTAAAGTAAAATATGGCTTTTGAACAGATTAAGAGTATTAATGCTATTATTTTTAACTAACTTGGTTGCTTTGTTTGATTTTTCCATTATTTTTATGGGCCTTCTGCCAATCAATCACTAGGAAGAAAAAAGAGGCAAACTAGAAACCATACTGCTAGCCATCTATGCTGCTACTGTGGAGCAAATAGGTATAATCCATCATCTCCAATCCCCCTTGCAATGGTATCCTTCATATTTCAAATCATTTCATAGTCCAAGTGACAGTCTAATTCTTTCCTTTGATAGCCAAAATACTTTCAAAGGTAAGGGTTTTTTTCCCCCACTAGCACTTTCTGTATTCTTCCTAAAATAGTCTTTAGATGCAAAATGCATTCCCTTTTTTGGCCAACTCCTGGAACATGGAAAAGATCTGGAAAAGACATTTTCATTTTTCAGGTGTCTCCCCAAAATCTTCCCAATCTTCCTGTAATTTCTATTCCTTTTCCAAGCTATCTGATACCGGATCCTCATCAAATGCCTGGAAATATTTAGTTAAATGTTTTGTCAGTGGCAACCTCAAGACAGTAGATTGTGGATTGGTTCTTCTCTCCCCTCCTTTCAGGATCCATTAATGGAATAAGAGGTTTTTTGCTAGCGATGGCCATGTATGGCTTATTTGATGGAGCTGGGTGCCATCACCCTTGGTGTGAAGAGCATGGAATGATCTTGAGCATACGAGTGCATGTTTGAGTGCTGTCAGGACTTTTATATTGCAAAATCTCCCTTCTAGTTCATACAAAGAACACAAACTCCACTGCTTAGTACTAGGAAAACAAGCAGGCAAAAAGCAAAAAGAAGTTAGCAATGGAGTATAATTAACTCACTCAACAGCACTCTTCATGTCACCACTTCAGCTCTCTCCTAGATCATGCCTGTAAACTGACCTTCTTGAAGCCATCTGAACAGGTCCATGCCAAAGAGAAAAACTGGCCCTGAGTCCATTGTTTGTAGCTTCTTTTCCTAGCACAGGATAGTTTAATCAAGTGTGTTTGTAATTATGCTACCAGTGCCATTGCTTTGAAATGTTACACACAGCTAACATTCGTGGTTCACCACTGGGACCCAGGGGATGTAGAATGCTAAATACTTGCCATTCTCTAAAGGAAAAGCAGACAAATTCAGGACAGTATGTGCTTCCCATCTGTGCCCTGGAGTAAAGTTGCTTTTCTCCATCAGTCATCAGCTTTCCTATGCCTGATAATCCAATACATTTTGCTGCTCCTCACTTAGGGATGGGAGATGATTACAGCAAAGAAGAATTCAGCAAGGAAGTGAGAGATTCACATTTGCTGGTGTGGCACTTTAGGTAGCTCTCCTTTCCTTCTGTAGTGCTGCTCCCTAACAGGGATTTCACGTAGCAGCTCTTTCCAAATCCTATACTGGAAAAATCCTACCTATCCTATTTGTCAAGAGCATTTCCTTTCTGCAGCTGGACAGCACTCGTGACCCAGCTGCTGCAACTGATGTTGATATAGCAGCACAGTGTATTGTATTTATGTAAGATCTGTTCAGGCCAAGAATCCAGATGTTTCTCACAAAGAGGCAGCAAAAGGAAAGCACTGGGAATTGATTTTGAAGGTACAGAAATGGTCTGACCAAAACCTTCACTGAATAAGCAGCTCCTTTTAAGGAGGATGAGCTTGCACTTCTTCTTGTATCAGAAAGCAAAGCATTCAAGAGGGCAAGAAGTTCAGCAGCAGAAAGAAACATGTGAAAAGAAAAAAGAGGAATGGAAAATATTGCTGGTTGCCATGTGGAATAGTGTTACTATGAAGACTGTCACTTTTTCACCTCTCACTTGTAAGCTAGCAGCTCGAGATGTTATCTTAGAGTTTCCATTTTGAATTCTGCACTTCAAGAAAAGAAAAGAAAAGAAAAGAAAAGAAAAGAAAAGAAAAGAAAAGAAAAGAAAAGAAAAGAAAAGAAAAGAAAAGAAAAGAAAAGAAAAGAAAAGAAAAGAAAAGATACCCCTTCCCTCAAAATAAAACTTTATGTTATAGGAGCTCAGGGTCCTCATAATTCCTCCACAGCTATTACAATATTCTTGCTTGTGTGCTATCATCCATTCACTCATGTCATCACTAAGCAGGCTATTAACTAATAAATTACATCATACTTCTAAAAGCCACTCTAAATTTCTGGTTTACGTTAACCAAACACTTTGCACATTGCCCGAGCAAGAGCTTCACAACAGGATCTGCACAAGGTTTTACACCACCCTTGGCAAGCAATCAATTGCTCACCTTCTAACCAGGCATGGCAAGGAGTTCCCCAGAGTCCTGTCGTTTCCCTAAACCACCCTCGATATCTCAAGTGCCTGGGATAGAGCCCTTGAAGTGGCCACTTCAGCTTTCAGTGCTGCAGGGCTCCTGAGAGGCAGCAAAACGTGTTCCCAACACCACCAGCACTGATTCCTCAGCGTAGCGAACGCTCTCGTCTGTGCTCTCCCTTCTGCCCCAGCACCTCCCGGCTAGCAGTGTGTTTGAAGGAACAGGAGGTGTGAGCTCAGAAGTGGATGAGGAGCCTGCCTCTGCTTTTGGGGCTCTCTGCTGGGAGCTTGGTGCCACCTCCTGTGCCTTGCTGGTGTTGCAGCTCTCCAGGGCAGACGCAGGTCGGCTCCGGAAGCTGCCTGCCGCAGAGAAGCTCTGTGATTCCTCTTGGCAGTCAGGCATACCTTCAGGTGATGGTTATTGGAAATAGCCTTCCAGTCATTGGTCACAGCCAGCATGGGTTCACTGGGGAAAAGTCCTGCTTGACAAACTCAACTTCTTTTTAGGACAGTTACCCACCTAGTGAACTAAGGGAAGGCAGTTATTTGCTTGCTTCTTTTCTATCAGATATCCTAATGAGCAGACATCTCCAAACAGCTTGCATTTCTGTATGCACTCATTATGGCAAATTTATAAGGGCTGAATTTGTAGCTACAAATCACATATCTGTTCATCCAGGAGCAAACATGCTAGTATCTGCTAGTGTCAATGCACAGGTAAACATATGGGACAAGTATGATGACTGTTTAATTCTGGCCTGAGGAAGCTGGGTCCTCAGCCTTCTCCCTCTTTCCTTTGGAGCCCAGCAAAGAAAAACTCCTCCTGGAATATTAGTAAATATTAGTTGCTGCATTTCTCCAGGATTTTTGCTGTCTTTAGGGAGAACATGCTTTTTGACAATGAGTGGATTGTCTTTGTTTCTGTGTGGAATGCATGGTCAATGGGCTGAGAAATGACAGCTCTCTGTGTGTAGAAGTAGCTAGCAGAGAAAGCACAATCCTCGATGTGTCCTTACAGGCACTTTGTAAGCATCACCAGTTTGACTCTTAAGAGTTCTTTTTTCTGATGAACTGTTATGGCAAGAAGCCAGACATTGCCATGACCTCTGCTCCAGCTGCCAATTCTCCCTGACCTCAAGGAAGCATTCCTGTGGATTTGGGCCAAGTTCTGTGATGGGATTGGTGCCTGAAGAGAACCAAGCCATCTTCTATTTTAATCACAGGCCATGGCGAGCTGTTTATAGTTTCTGTCATCCAACTCTGCTGCTGAGGCTTAAGCCTTGAAGTGCTTCACTGCCACTGCTGACAAGAAAGCTATTGCAAAACCCTCAGCTGATCAGTTCACAGGAGTGTTTCCTCAGCACACAGGCTGGAACTGAATTGCCTACATCTGGTCTGATTCCCGCTTCCAGCAATTCTGCTACAAAGCTACGTGAGGACAAAAATTAAGAGGCTTGACTTAATTTAAGGATATTTATTTTGGTTTTTAAGTCCCTTTAATTAAGTCAAGATAGGAAATTCTTACTCCTGAGTGTTCACACATCGACTTACACTGAAGTATGCACAGCTGTGAAGGAAAACAGATTCTGTTACTCCTAAGAAAGTGGATCAAGACAGTGCCAGAAGTCTACTTCTTGCATCTTCACAGAAAATACCTCTGCATCTTGCTTTCCTAGTTGAGGAGCATGTTGGGGAGACTTCAGGCACCATTGCGTGGCCTGGGAGGAGCCATCTGAAGACAGTAGAGCTGAGCCCTTTCTCCAGCTGTTGGTAGCATGGAGACGGGGTGGCCTCAGCATCCTCCCCCATCCAGCTGAACCTTTCTTTGTTGACCCGAGGGCTGCCACAGACTCTGGCTCTGTGGGGCCATCCACTCATGGTGTGGCAGCCACAGAGCTGGTTTGCCCTGCCTCAGCTGCTGCCTGGAGCTCCTGCAAGCTCCTGCACCAAATTAGCTGGGATGCCTTTGGGAAACATCTCCTGAGAGACACTGTCCTGCCAGTTGGCTGGATTATCTGAGAAATATCTCCTTAGTTGGCAGGCAAGTGCACATATTTCATCAGCTTAGTGTGATCAGAATGTCAGCTTTGGAGATTTGCTCTGTAAATAAATGACTTAGGCACCAGGAATTAAATAGGGGAAAGCCAGAAGTCATTGTCCAAAAAACATTTGCTCCTCTCACTGTAAATCTCACAAAGAATTAAATGTTTCTGTGTGGGAGAAATGGATTTGTCTGTATGTTACTCCTGCAGCTTGACTACCACCATGCATGCAAGTGAAATTTACAGCAGGAAAAGAAGGATGAACTGAAAGTTTCACATGGATGCCTCCTTGTCTTTTGCCCTTTGGCAGGTAGAAGCACAGACAGACCCTGGGTGAGGCTGAATGAAGTAAGGCATAAATACTTCTCTCACTAAAAACCTACATCCCTACATCAGCTCTGGCGTAGGGGCCCAAGTCACTTTGGCATGAGGGAAAACATTACTCAAAGATTTACCACTGTCTTTGGAAAGCTGAGGGCTGTGGAGCTTTTGAGTGGTACTGGCACAGTGCTTAATACAGTGAAGTCCTTAGTTGTGATGCAGTCCCTCAAGAATATGGCAGCATTAGTACTGACAAGAAGAAGAGGCAGAAAGAATACACAGCCCAGAGGCTTGTGTGCTGAAAATGTTAAGTAGCTTGTGGTTACAAGTGTTGCTTACAAAGTCATTGCAAAGCCTGGAGGGTGAGGCAAAAAAGGATGTTTCCTTCCTGTGCATGACCCGTAGCCTGTAGAAGATAATGGCATAGTCATTCCTTGTTTGAGCTGATGTGGAAAGTCTTCTGTTTAAGGTGGTAGTGGTTCAGGTCCTTTCATTTACATCAGAAGCATCAAAGCCACTTACTGTACATCTAAGGCCATGAGACACTCCTCTTTCTATCTGGAAGTGGAACTTCCATCCTCACCATAAGCAATTTCCAGGTATTTCCATGTCTGTCAGAGAGCAGGATATTTAGAAGTTTTCCATGCATATCTTCTGGTTTGTTTTTGTGAGCCAACTGCAGGGAACAGAACCAGTATTCTTCTTTCTTTCTCAACTAATGCCAAAGGGAGTGTTGTTGCTCTGCTTTTTAGACACAAAAAAAATCAGAATTTTAAAGATTTCACTTTGCCATTGGGGAAAAGAAAAGATGTCCTCTCCCACCTCTTTTTTTTTATGTATCCACAGTGCAGTGAGAAGTATTTTACTTCTGTTGCTTTTGGTCATTGTGCAATAAGTGTGTTTGCTACTTCTCTGAACCACCAGGATGAACATCTGGTTTTGGTGTTCACCACTCTGCCAAGTTGGGAAGCTTTGAATATTTTGCCAAACCATTTACCCAGCCCTGAATTTATAACAAATATCGGGAAAATCACTAGGGGGAAGTGTAAGCAACTGTGGGCTGTGTAACAGCCAAGGTCAATTCTTGAAGGCTCATATTTACCATATTAATCTTATCACTGTGGTTCACAGACGGCTGCCTCTGGTTCCTAGCAGTAAATTCATATCAACAAGCTGCTTTAAAATCATGCAACCTAAATAGTTTCATAATGAATGTACATTAGTGAGCTAATTTGGGGAAATAAATATGGATTTTGGAACTGAGTCATCAGCAAGTGATAAATATGAAATAAACCAAGTTGCCTCAATGTTTTAGGAAACCAAACAGAAAGCTTCCAAGCTTCAGAAGAGCCACCATAAATAAAGGATAGAAGTATTCCATGAAAGCAGAGAGAATTACAACCAAGAGGGAAGAAGTATCACAAAACAGCATTAGCAAAAGGTTTCTTTACACTAGCTTTAATTAAGTGCTGAAGCAGGTTACTTCAAAGGGTGCTGTGGAATTGCCACTCCTGCAACTTTTCAAGGATCACACTAAAGAACTACCTGCCAAGAAAGGTTTCAGCAGAATATGTCCTGCATTGGATTATTTCTTAGAATCTTTTGGTTTTCTTCAGTACAAAAAAACAGAAGGAAAAAAAGCCTGGAATAAGTCTTTCCTACCTTCCCCTGCTCTTCCCAGAGCTAGCTGTGATTGTACTTGGAGGTTTGATAGTTGCTTCTCTTGTCAATATCCACCTGGTTTTGGCTTCCCTGGTTTGGAAGTTCCCGATCCAAGCCAGAGACCTCAGTAGTTACTTTTCCTCTGGCTTCTCTGCTTTGGATGTTACCTCAGAGGTGAGCCATCAGGTGAAGTGCTGGCAAGGCCTCAGTGGCAAATCAACACGGGAATTACAAACATAAAATGAGTCCTAGCGGGAAAAAAAAAATTAAAAAGGGAAAAGATTTAAAAGGTAGCTAATTAAGCTGCTGAGAGCTGCAACGTGTCCAGAGCTGTGTCCCAGCGCTGTGTCCCAGCGCTCCCGGCCCGACGCGGGCTCGAGCAGGAGGCGGGAACGGCAGCCCGCGCGCCCCCTGCTGTCCCCGGCCCGGCCAAGGCTGGGGAGAGCCAGCGGGCAGCGGGGCCAGGGCAGGGCTGCGGCCGCGGAGAAGGGAAGGGAAGTGGATGGGGACGGGAAGTGCATGTGGAAGGGGAAGTCCTCTCCCACCTCAAGTGAAAGTGGACAGAGAAAGGGAAGTGGACAGGGAAAGGGAAGTGGACGGAGACAGGAAGTACACAGGGAAGGGGTATAAGGAAACGGTGGCTGGAACCCTCTGGGAAGCTGCCCTCAGGGACAAAGCAGCACCTCTTTAAAGACATTTGTCTTATAGCGCAAGAACTATCCATTCCAACGTGCAATAAGTCAGGCAAGGACGGCAGGAAATCAACACGGCTCAGTAAGTACCTCCTGCTCAAACTGAAATACAGAAGGGAAACGCATAGGCAGTGGAAGCAGGAACATGCAAACCAGGCAGAATATAGGGATACTACCAGGAGTGTTGAGATGGGATCAGGAAAGGTAAGCCTCAGCTGGAACTATATTTGGCAAGGGATGTGAAGAAGAATAAAAAGAGCTTCTACAGGTATGTTAGCAGACAAGGAAGACAAAAGAAATTGTACCCACCTTGATACATGATCTGGTGACAACTGACCAGGGGGAAGGTTGAGGTACTAATCAACTTTTTTTTTTTTTTCCCCCTCAGTTTTCCCTGGCAATGAAATGCATGAAAAGTGTGTTCTGTGTTTGACTTCATTGTGTGGTATTTGCTTTTAAGTTTGCAATACAAAATGTTTGCTATAGAAGTATGAAAATGATGGCTTACAGTTGACTTTGAAACTGAATACAATACTGTATTTATGCTACATTTCAAATTATTCTGGAATTTCCAGATTTGGATCACTACTGTAAAAGTAGCATTAAATTAGGTTTTCTGTGGTCTCTGCTTTCAGAAGTGTGGAGTAGGTCTCACTGGAGTAACATAAAGGCTAATATCAAGGTAAGTTAAAGTAGGAGAGCAGTTGAGGGACAAAAATAAGACAAAGATACACCTTAAGTTTTGCTTTCTAAACTTCTATACTATTCTTGTTTATTTAGGCTTGCATAAGAAGTGATTAATTAATGAAGAACAGTTGCTTTACTGTGTACTTCACAACTAGAACATCGTTAATATTTTGGCAGACAAGGAAAAAAGTTTAACTCTTTGAGAAGAAACCTTTGTAATTCACATCTAGAAGACTTTCAAAAGATACCTGTATTTTTACACATTTGATCATATTCAAGAAATAATAATGCATTAAGACTACAATAATGACCAAAATGGCAATAAGCCTGTGATGCTTCACATATGCATTTAGGGGTGAAAATATACCATTTTAATTAAGATTTGATTACAGTTTAAGAAATGCAGTGTGCATTAAACACACAGATTTACCAAATGCAAACATGTATGTATTAACACAGTTATTGCCAGTTAAAAACATTGAAAAATGAAGGCAGAGAGTACTGAAAATAACAAGTCAAACAATTGATTGAAGCTAAAACAGCTAGTGCAATGGCAGAAGAACCTGGAGTGGCTTTTCCTGGGTCAATGCAGAAGAGTACATTCAGAATCACCAGATGTTCTACCCTGTCTGCAATAACATGCTCTGAGATACTGTAAACAGTCTAGCTAGCTTCAAACTTATACAGTTCCTGAATGAGAAGACTCCTATAACCTGCTCCCATTCCCAGCACTGTTTTTCTCAGCTTTTGCATTTGGATTGTTTGTGTCTCCTAAAACTACAACTAAACTTGACAGAGTTGTGTTAGGATCAAGCAGTTTCACAAGAGGAATGTCCACCTTTCGCTCTTGGAAGACGCGGTTCTGAATGGTCATAGCTAACATAGAGTCTATGCCCAATGAGGAAAGTGTTGTGTTCATGGTTAGCTCATCTGAGTTCACTCTGGTGAGGTCACTCACTAGTGAGGTGATATAGTCTTCAGATTTGACAAAGGCAGTATCAGGCACTCGAGTTTCCTTAGGAGTTTCCAACATGTTACTGAATTCTTCTGACAGAAGTGATGTGAAACGACTTTTGAGTGACTTAATCTGAGTAAAAACATGCTGTGTTATAACTTGAAAGTTTAGCTTGACGACAGCTTGCTGTGGGTTATTGGTAAGTAAGGCC
>VWZO01006683.1:94158-230739 GCA_013396975.1 Bucco capensis | reverse complement strand
CCCTTCCGACCCCTGACATACTGTGATACTGGAATAGATCATGTACATACAGTGAAAGTAAGTGAGCAAGTACAAAGAGGGGATGGCTCTAAAAGGGAACACAGAANTCACAATCTGACCACTTAAAAAGTCTCACCCCTTCTGTTTTATAATCCCCCTTTAGGTACTGGAAAACTGCTATAAGATCCCCTCGAAGCCTTCTCTTTTCCAGGCTGAACAATCCCAATTGTCTCAGCCTATCCTCATAGGGGAGGTTCTCCAATCCTTTAATCATCTTTGTGGCCCTCTTGGTAATACTTTCTTATACATTATCTGTAGCACACCACTTTCATATATTTCCCTATCAATTTATTGCCACATGTGACATGTACTATTACTTAGTCATGAGTTAGTCACAGCACTCCAACAGGATTTACAGCTGCTTAGCCTATGAGTAAATTTGGCCTAGACCATCTGCCCAGGTGGACATGTTAGGAGTGAACTTATTCTACATAGTTATGATACAGTATATCTGAGCTTAAAACTAGCTATGAATAAAAAAATAGTTATACCTCAAATGTTTGATTAAAACTCGAGAGGTAAATTTGTAAAGATGTGTATAGGGAATTTCATCTTATTATTGTTAATACAATTTCAGTGTTTATGTACCCACATAACATTTAAAAGATCTCAGTAACAACTAATAATTGAAAAAAGGTCCACTAGTAGAATAAAAAGTGTGAAGATTACAGAACAAGATTACAAAATTTTCCAAATTCAGGTAACAAACTATCATATATTTATTTACTCTATACCATGACAACTGATACCTTTTAACTTGCTGTGTGACTTTGGCCTAGATCTATTTCAAATAAGAGAATCTGCTTAATTCCCATGATATCTCTTAAGTCCTGATCTTGCAATCACGTTTGCACAGATGGACTTCTGTATCCAGACTGAGCCCACGTATGCCAAAAAGGCTCCACACAATGAAGTCATTGGCTCATGGAAAT
Source organism: Bucco capensis (assembly GCA_013396975.1). Classification (NCBI taxonomy): domain Eukaryota; kingdom Metazoa; phylum Chordata; class Aves; order Piciformes; family Bucconidae; genus Bucco; species Bucco capensis. The sequence continues at coordinate 229,747 of VWZO01006683.1, read as the reverse complement.
CCAATTGCAAGATCAAGACCTTAATTCCCTTTAGTTTTGTCTCTTCCTAATGAGAGCTGTCAATTACTTATAGTAATTAGGTGGGCAATGGATGTTAATGGGATGAGATTTTAAATATGCTACTTCAAAATTATGTGAATAAATCATACAAATTTCTTTGCCTGTCTATTACCATATGTCCTCCTTCAAATCAATATAATTTGGTTTACATCTGTTAAAAAAGGCACATAATGTACAGATACTGCTGTTGACTTTGAAAGACTTTAAAGGTGATCTGCCAACTTTTCAATAATTGTCTCAAAAGAGATCTTTTAGCTAACAATAGAATCGTTGGATTTGAAAAGAAAATTATGGATTTGCTAGTAAGGATATTCCATTTTGTTCTTTCTTTTTAATGTTGCCAGTACTGATTTGTAAAGAAAACTTTTAATATCAAATTGCTCTGAAGTTGTACGTCACAGGAAATGAGATTGTAATGTTTATTTTGGTTATAAGTACATGATTCACTCCTACATTCCGTATGTTTAAGGTTGGTGTCATTTATTAACATCAGTAGAAATCTGATGGGGTATCTATCTTTCCCTCATAAGGCAGATATCATGCAAATAGCTGGTGTTAAAAATGCAGATTTTAACCAATTTTCCTGAATTTAATGCAACCTTATGCAAATGACAAATAAAAATATGCATCTTAGTATGCCAGGCACTGAAAGTACCCTGTGGAGAAAACAAGCTTAAGTTAAGCAGCTATGCCTTCACACTGCAGAGTGCTCAATTGCTGGATCAGGTCTGTGTTAGACAATTATAGGTTCTGATATTTTAAATAGAGCCTTTGCAGAGAACACCATAAAGTAACTGCACAGATCTATTCATTTTTCCAAGCAGAGGCAATAATTGGTAACTGTTGGCATTACATACAAACACTGTGTTCCTCCAAGAGTAGCCCAGTGTGATTAGCTCACAGCAGATCAGCTGTTCTTTTAGGAACTCTCTTGAGTGGCTTTTCGTCTCTACCCATTTACAGATAAAGCCACTGTAACTGAGCACAGCTGATGAGTCATCTCACAGAGTTCTGTACATCTGTTCCAAAACAGTTCATTGTTTTCTTAAAAAAAGAACAAACTTCTATTTTTAAGAAAGTCTGGGTTCACAATATTGTTATTAAGAAAAAGCTCAGGCAGACATCTTATAATCTTAGCTTGTGGCATGAAGAACACTCCTGCTTCAGTCTAACAGCAATACTTAGTCTAAAAATGCCTTTTGACATTGTTTTTCAATCTTTTGACTTTTCTTTCTCTTACTTAAATGTACAATTCAAACTGTGTTTTCCTCCCTAAATCGTATTTTAGTTCCGGGGATTAGGGATGATTCAAAAGTAATTGAAAGCAGAATGCAGCTGGAGTGCTCATCTAGTTCATGTATAATAAGGGCTCTTACCACTTCTGCCCATTCCTGATCTTTTGAAATGCAATATTTCAGCAGGCTATTTAGTTCACACTTCTTCAAACAGCCATGGATACACACAGCTAAAAGGCCAGGAGTTTAACCTGCCTAAAAATAGACAACTGTGTATCTCTACACGACTGAGGAGTCTGAAAGGATAATAAAAATGTATACCTGAATCAAATCCTGTACTATTTCTTAAAATAATTAATTACAATGGATAAATTTAGAACTGTGGCCACTAGTGTACTATAATGTAATATTTTAAGTTGTAGCTCTGGTGGGTAGAATTTAAATGTTTCCAGTTTGTTTAATATTGATTTAGCAATCATCAGAACAGCTATAATACTTACAAATGAAATCATTTGTTAAAGTATTTAACTCATGTCAACTTGATGATTGCTAATTCAGTAGGAGAATAGGTTCAAAATTTGTGAATTGAGGATATAAAGCTCATCAGTGGTAGCAAAACTGGAGTATAATTGATTCCACTTTTGAGCTGGGAAAGACTTCTTGACTCACAAAGTTCCTTGTACTGCTCTGTAAACATCAGACTCTCAAACATTAAACCATAAAACTTTTGAAAGCAGTAGGATTTTGATGTTCAGAGTGAATGCATTATGAATTTATTGAGGCTTTTAGGACTGTAAATGGAGCAAACTTGCTTGGTAAAAGGACAAAAGTGGGCATACAGGGAGAAGTGTTGGTAGTTAAGAGCATTCATGGAATAACCAAAACTGCAGATGTTTTCTAAAAGATCAAAACAGGTAAATGGTAAATTATAATGGTGGAATGGAGAACTAGTCTGAAGAGTTAGATGAAGTCATACTTGTATTTCTTTAGGGAAGATGTTAATTGTTTGCAACGCAGAGTTATAGGCAGAGTGAATAGGGGTCTTTTTTCTTCTTCTTCGGAGCTTAAAGAAGAAAATAATATTTTATTTACCAGAGTACTGCAAGAATTGAACAGTTTCTTTTTCTGAAAATGTCTCTTGGAGTTTCAGTTATGGTTTTGGCTTGTTGCATTTAGATAGCAGTAATGAAGAGTCTGTAAGATTTCACAAGAAGATAAGACTGGTGAACACCCCTTGCATTCTCACATTCAGTCTCTTTCCAGGAAAGGATGTCATAAAAATCTCATAAACAGATCAATTGCCAAGTAAAAGGTGACCTTTTGAAAACCACTGTCCATACAGGGAGGCCATTGAGAATCTCAGTGCTCTTACAGCTGGAAAAAGGCAAGCTTAATTTTATTCAGGGATGAATGTCTTTCATTGACTTTGAGCTTTAGCTTAAGATAGAGTTTTGTAGCCATGGCCCTGCTCAGTATTTGCTTTATTAAGCTAAAAAGCTCAAGCTTTTTTTCTCCTTACTTGTTTAATCATTCTTTGGATAGAGTAAGTCCTACTTTCTCTGTTTCCTTATGAAGTTGAAACATGCTATTCCAGCTGGTATCTTTGCAACACCTCTCACACCACTTTCAGCAATTTCCCAGGTCCTGTGGATACTGAAAATGGTGAATGTGGTGTTCACATTGCTGCTGTTTAAAGCAGAATGCAGAGTTACTTGTTTCAGAAAGCATCTCCAGGTTTTGTTTTTGCTTTATAAAATCTTCAGCAGTTGGGTACTGTTTTGAGATGTAACACCTTGGCCAGCTTGACACTCCCACAGCTTTGCACAGCTGAGGCAACTAGACTGAAGTTTCCTTAATAAAAAATGAGATGCTACCAGAGCCCTTGTGTCAGCAAAGGAGTCTTGAATTTTGCAATTTATTCCCTTTCTGGGTTGTTTTTTGCCTTTCACAGTCAAGATTTATTAACCTTGCACACTGAAAAGTTTGTATTTGTAATCTATCCTATCTTAGGGAAAAAACACTTGTTGACAGGTACAGAAACTATTAAGCCCAGTTGACCAAATATCCATTTATTTTATCCTTCAGTTTCATAGGAAAATCAGGCCTACATGGTTATGCTGTCTGTGACTACATGTAATTGCATACACATATTTCATTGTTGTCTGTCCATTTGTCTCCCACACCTACAAAAAAACTTTTGAATTAGTTTCCTGATTCCAACCGAATTTGACTGAAGGGTAAGGTTTACATAGATTGTTAAGTTCCTGTAGGATTTGGTGAAAGTACATAGGAGGGTAAAAGGTGGGTTTCAGTTCTCCTCCAACTGTGGGAAACACTGCACTCTGAATCCAGGCTTTGTGAGACACCAGAGATGCCTTTTTCAAGAGAAATACTTAATGAAAGCTAAACTTCAGAAAAGTTTCAAGAATAGTTTATGTCTTCTTAGACTCTCATATTCATAAGAACCCTAGTTTCCTTTGTCTTGGAGCTTGGGGAGCCACTTTGTAAACTGTGTTAGAATTAAGCAAAACTCTATGTTTTAAATATTTGTCTAAGCATTCTGCTCTCATGACATGTAGATATATCTCTCTTGAGTTCTTCTGAACCCTTGTTATTTGTTAGTCTGAGTAATCAATCACAATAATATCTAATACTTATACAAAATCACAACTTCCACATCTGGCTGCTTGCCTGTGCATCTGATGATTTCTCTGGAGAAACTGTATAAACTAATGACAGAAAAGTAAAGAGTATGGTACAAGTAAAATCATCACAAACATACTTAAAATACTTAAAGTTCAGAGTAAAATATGTATGGCCTTTACCTTGGAGTTTAGCTGAGGATTTATTTAAGGAGCCAGAAGAGCTCTGACAATAGTGTAAAAGGAACTGTAAAAAAGAATCACAATTGTACAGTACAGACAGAGAAGTAAAAATGAATAAAACCTTCTGTCAAACTCATGAGCTTTTGTGCCTCTGGAGAATGCTGTGGTCATACATCTTCCCCCAGGCTTGGTCATTAGCAGAATTTTTACTTGTGAAAACAGTAAAAGTCTATATAGTGGCTACAGTAAAATGCAAGGCACAGAGTGAGGGAAGACTTTTAGATCAGCTAGAAAGTAAGTGTGTTGCTCTTTGTGATAGTCATTTTTAAGAAATGTCTGAACCATCATTACTGAAAACACTTTCAGAGAATTTCTTCCCACCATTTTGTGTACTTTTGTTAGAGAAAGGAAACAAAGTTCAAATAAACAGACAGCTCTATTGATGATATTTTGGTTACACTTATGTTAATTGGGAAGGGATTTGAGTTTTTACCCAGTGATTGTAATTCTCAGTGTCTCACGTGTTTTAGTATTTCTTATTTTTTCTTATTAAGCTTTCCTTTTTACTGTAACTCAGATATTGGGAATGTTGAACTGCTTCTTATGGCTGAGTTGTACAGAATGAACTGAGAACCACAGTTTTAATTATTCCTGTAGAAACTACTTTTAAAATATTAGAGAATAATATTTATTTTATATATATATATTTCTAGTATCTGTACCTATCCTTTAAAAGTCTTCCTCTGCAAACACAGCTATTCTGTAGAATCTCTCTCTCTGCCATTTCTCAGAAGCCCCTATCCCAGGGATATATTTTGTTCAGCTCTTCAAGTCATCAGCAAATGTGGAAACATCCTGGAATCTGAAGATGAGAAACAAGAAACATGAAGGACATTTTCACAGCAGATTGTTTATTTGTTTAGAGAGAAACTGTATTTTTATTACCTTCCCAGGAATGCTTCTTAGTCCCAAAAGGAGACTGAAACAGAATATCACTTACAGTCACTTGCCTGATTTATTTTTACTGTTGAGGCAGGAGCAATCTGCTGTGGTGCTGGTGCAATACCTTCAACAGGAACTCTTCTCCCAGCTTCAGGAATGAAGCAGGGAAAGAAGTCCCCTATTTTATATGTTCTTGTCCTCATATGAAAAAGAGAGCCACTTATCCACTTAAAGCACTTCCCAGTCTTAAAATAGCCAGGACTGGGAAACAAAAGAAAGCTTTGCTTCCTGCATTCATGCATGAATGAACCAACATGTGACCCATGTTTATTTATGTAACAGTCTTACCTTTACATGATTAGCTTCTGTTCCTCACTTTTCTCCACAGCAATGTTATTTTGGTTTATGAATTACATCACCAGATGTCAGTTTAAGATGACAGAAAACTGACTTTTAGAGAAAATTTTCTTTTCTTGTCTCAGTCTGAAAGACTTGTCTTCAAAACTGAGCCTCACCTGTCATATTGAGCATAACACTATTATGTCTTTTATCTGAGATTCTGATACCAAAAGCATCTGTTGCTTACATGAACACAAAGACTGAACTCTTCTACAGCCCCTAATGGTATCCTCTTATCTATTTTTGTGATGCTTTTGATTTGCATGTGAATTTCAACTTGCAATGAGCTAAGTGCCTTCTCACAGCCTGTGCTAAACCCATGGGAATATGATATTGGACACCAGTAACCATACTGAAACTCAGTGACTTGAATACACTGCTGCTGTTCCAATCCCATTTTAGTCCAATCAATATCTATTGTGTTGATTGTGAAAATTCCAGTTCTTAGAATGCTACCTAGTACTAACAGTAGCTTTGTGCTCAAACACTAACATTTTTGAATGCTCTTGGGTATATTAGTTAGATGCACACTACTGCTAAAGTTTATTGGAAACAGTCTAAGCGGATACAGTTTTACAGCTCCTCTTTCTAGTGAGATGCTGACAGGGAAGGTTGAACTTTTTGGGAGATAACGATGTTGGGATTTGTTCAGCTTCCAACTGGAGAAAGTCTGTTTGCACACAGGATTCATTCCAGAGAGGTCTGCACAAACAACAGCCCTGTTTGGAAATCTGTCAGTGTGCAGACGTTTATAGCAATGCCTTGTTTCCTTTACAGACCACAAGTAGAGTAAAACAGAGTAAGTAATCCATCAATTCATTTTGAACGTTGACCTTGGGCACCATTGCCAGGCTCCATTGAAAATATATCTTCAACTATCCCATCAAGCTCTTTTCATGTTCTGCCATAGCTCCTAAAAAGATGAGTTGGCAGCCTTTTAAGTGAAGGATTTAGGTGTTTTGGAAAATGTGTTAATATTTCCTAGCTAAAGTAAGGAGTTATATGTTGAATATTTCCTTTTTTTCGAAGACTTTGGAAAAGATTTGAAATGACACGTTTTTACTAACCTAATAATGCCATGCCCACAGATGTACAGTTTAATTTGACAACTCAAATCTTGTGGTCAATGAAGGGGTGATAGGAAGACTGAGGTAATGTGTGGGGTCCTCCAGGAAGCCAAAAGCAGAGCAGGACGTGTCTCCTTGCAACAAGGGCATCCACACAGAGAGTAGGTCCAAGAAGGTCCCTGTCCAGCCTTTGTTGCTGTGCTGTACATTCACCCTGTTTTCACACAGATCTAGTACTTAGCCAAAAGAAATAAGATTTGCAAGACTATTTTTTTTAAATATGTGTAAACCCAGCAATAACATTAATGCTAATACTGAGATTTAAACAATCAGCCTTGCAACGATCAAACACAGATTAACAATACTTAGCTCTGCAGGAACCATTTTGATCTTTATATCAAAATGAGATACTTCAGAATAAATCTGTTGTTACTTTTATTTTGATATCAGGAAGATGCTGGAATGAATGAGAAGCTTATTCTTATTTCTCAGTACTACAGAATAACTGATTTTTCTATGGGTGATAATTGAAAGGGTGTTAGGAGTAGTCCTAAATGTTACAGACCAATAGTAATATAATTTTAATATCTTAAAGAAAGCCATGCTGATGTTCTTATGAGTTCATCCCCTTATACTTTGAAGGATATATTTAGTATTATGTGGTGTTTCTTAATATTTAGCAAGTATGTATTTTGTTTCCATTTATTCAGGTTTATAATTTAACATATGCATCTACACAGGCTGCTTTAAACATAGCAGGAGGGAAGCACTTTTCATTTTATCCATCTTAAGTTTTTGCATTTGTTTTCATCTCTTCCCACTGTGCTAAGATCCTCAGAAACGTTAACATTTTTGATCCTGTAATATTAATGAATCACATCAACATCATGTTGTAAGTCAGTATTTCTCTCCTGCATCTCCACAATACCTTGGCTTCCTCCCCATCCTATTAGTTTAACTCACACCCCCAGAGTTGCATGGATTTTGTCAGTGGTGTTTAAACATGCTACTGTTACTGAGGGGTTAAGCAGGTAGAATGATTGCACTAATAAAAATTGATAAGTAGTCAGGTTATCCTTCCTAATTTATTGCCATGGCAACAGACAGCACATGTGGCTTGTTGCTGAAGAACAGAATGCTAATAATCAAATGTGCCTTACCCAAATGAATATATAACACAGCTTACTAATACAGTGCCCTGACATTGTATACATTACTGAACAGCAGCATGTATTTATTCTGCATCTCAGTTACTTGATGCATATGCTCTGGAGAACAGGAAAAATGAAAAAGCTCGTCTGCTACATCAAAGCTGTTCATTAAAGTAATGCATTTTAAATAGCATATACAGTGAAAGATCCAATTCTCCAACACTTATCTTGTTTATTTCAGTAGGTGGTTGGTGTAGTAGGAAAATGCAGTAATGCATAGTCATTGTAAGATGGCATAAAAATAACCAGCGCAGCACAGGAGTTCAATTAAGCAATAATCTCTGGGAAAAAATGGTCATTATTAGCAGTTAATGGTTGGTTTGTTAGTTAATGGCCCAAGGCAAAGCTGAAAGCAGTTAAGCCTTTAACAAACTCATTGTGAATTATGGCAACAGTGGTTTTGCTGGGGATTTCCCCCCCTATTATATATTACATGTGATAGTTTATGATAGAAATAATGCATTTTTAAAGAGAGTAGTTGTTACACAGGATGTTATTGGAAATGTCAGGTGTTTCAAGCAAATAAACAATTGATTTTCTACCAGCAAAGAAGAAAAAGATGTACTCTTTTACATGTATATGTAGTATACATATATATTGTACATGCATTTCATATTAAAGGTATGCTATAGCACATTATATATAATATGTTAGAGACTACATATAATAAATGAGACTACTTGCTAATTTGGAAGTTTCTGTATTATTGGATGTCCACAGAGTATATATATTTAAATATACATATACATATAGATACATGGGTTCATGTATGTACATAAATATATGTACATTAATATATGTACTTTATACACAAACACACACACACAACCTCAGTTTTTTTCCAAATGTCCTCTGTTCATACTTCAGTGAATTGATAAGGAGAAAGACATGAGAAAAATCATTCAAAGTTGGCAAATCAGCTCATCTCAGTGTTTTACAAATATAAAGCCTCTGCTTCACCTGAATTCATCAATACCATCATTGATTTCTAAACCAAAGATCTTGTACCACACTGTTTGTTTTGCACCATAATCTCAGAATTAATTTCTGTAGCAGTCATGCTTTCTGTTAAAGGCCACAGGACTTGCTATAACCTGAACTTATGAGGCTTGAAACAGTTATGTTGGGGAATGTAATGTGTCTATTTTAATCCAAAGCTTTGTTACATTGAAATGGATATTTTGCTCATGAAAATTGTTTAGATGCAAGTGCAGTCTACTTCCAGAAAGCAAAAGGATGATGGGGTTTTAATCAACTTCCTGGAGATTTAAAAGTGTCTTGATAAACTGAAATGGTTGGTGAAAATTGCCATGATGTTATAGTAAAACAGCTTCACAATGAATCTGAGGTGAGGCAATTTCAGATAAGACAGGGAGTCATAAAGCTGTCATGAACATAAAGCAAACTATATTTACTGAATGAGTACCATATATTCATTCTGAAAATGTTCATGAGTACAGTTCAGTGTTAGATCATTTATTTAGATGCTAGTGTAGGTAGGTTGCTAATTCTAACAAGAGTGAATTTGAAGTAGATTGAGTTCTGGTGTTAGCTTTATTTATACTCATAATTTTAAGTTAGATATGAAAAAAATACAACCAGCCTTCTTCTAAGGATTTGCCAAGAGTAAAAGTTTCCAAAAAGAACCTCAAAGGATGGAAATGTATATATTAAGAACTTCAAAACTATTTTCATTTTTGAAAATTGTTCTTAAACACGTGGGTATATATATATATATATATAAATATGCATCTATAGCCATGCATATGCATACATACACAAAACCACACAGCACTACATAAGAAACAACAATGTAAAGACACTTATTTTAGTCAAAGATCAAGAAATAAATGGACCACCTTCAAATACACATATGCACTATCCTAGCTTTGCCGTTTTTTCTGGTTCTTTCACTGGAATCATAGGACCATGCAAAAAAATATAGAACCACTGCACTGTAGAATCTAGACTAAATTCTAAAAAATTTCGATATTCACCCTTCCTGTGACAAGCTGTTCAGTAGAGCTTCCAACTTGAGCTTTATGATATTTTTCTTTCTTTCTTACAACGTGCTCAAGCCCCATCAGTGAGATCTGCTTCTCAATGTTGGATCAGGTCCAAAGGAGGGCCACAAAAAGGATCAGAGGCCTGAAACATCTCTCCTATGAGGACAGGTTGAGAGAGTTGGTGTTGTTCAGCCTGGAGAAGAGAAGGCTCTGGGGAGACCTTATTGCAGCCTTCCAGTGCTCCAAGGGGGCTTATAAGAAATATGGGGATAAACTATGTAGTGGGGCCTGTAGCAATAGGACATGGGGAAATGGTTTTAAACTAATAGAGGGTAGGTTTAGATTAGATATAAAGAAGAAATTTTTTACAATGAGGGTGGTGAAACACTGGAAAGAAGTCACCCAGATTGGGGATAGATGCCCCATCTGTTGGGGTTTTCAGGGTCAGATTGGGTGGATCTCTGAGCAACCAGATCTAGTTGAAGATGATGCTGCTCATAGCAGGGAGGATTGGACTAGATGACCTTTAAAGGTCTCTTCTAACTTAAACTGTTCTAAAATGTTCTATGATTCTCTGAGCAGGAGTTATAGAGATCACAAAGGATGTTGCTGTTGTGTGGCATCTCTTGCAAGTCTAAGACCCAAAGTAACTGAACTCTGAGACAGTGAGGAGAGGGAAGAGGAAGGAAAGACTCCTTTTTTAAACTACTGAATACCCTTATAATATTTGTAGCAAGGAAAGAAGGGAATGTTCCTCAGAGATACCAAAAAGATTCTACAGATGAAATTCTGCTTGTTGTACCATGGAGAAAAAGGCAGGAACCCTAGGCTGGATCACAAATCTAGGAAGGGACACTTAAAGGATAGGATCAAGGAGTGACTTTTTCCTATATGAAAATCATTCAGAACAGGTCTAATCTACTAACAGTCTTTCCAACTTATTTTTTCAGAAGAGCATTACCAGTTATAGCATCTCAAATTACCATTGAATACAAGTTTATCTTTAGTTATTTATGGGCTAAAAGGACAGAATATATTTAGTCTTACAAGATAACATGGTTCATGACATATGCTGAAGGGTCTGCAAAGTATGACCTATTGGAGCAGAGGCTTCCTCAGTAGAGAATCCTAGAGATCTCCATGCATCTTCCCAATGTTTTTGATGTAGAAAATTGATAATGTGAAATGGACAGGTTTAGATGACTTCACTCTAGGTTTTCTTAGCATAATAGTTCCAGGTCATCACAACCAAGAGCTGCAATTATATAATGGCTGTTAGCTGTCTCAGGACTATCTATATCAACAGGAGAGGGTCAGATTGAGATGTTTCATCAGCTGTTAGTATTCTTTTTATGAAAATTCTTTCCTTCAAAATCCTGAACAAAATATGGCCCATTTTAAGAAAATGAGTCTTGGGTAAAGGAAATTTAGATTATGTGGACTGAACTTCACCAGCTCTTCAGTGAACTTTAGAGTTAAGTGACCACTTAGCACCACTTCAGTGGCTTTTGCCGTTAGGACCTTTGAGTCATTGATATTTTCTGTTTGCAATGTTGCTTAGACATCTAGGGCTAAATCCATGAGGGATGTAGGCATTATAAGGAAGAGTGCTTAAAGTGGGGNCTAGTTGAAGATGATGCTGCTCATAGCAGGGAGGATTGGACTAGATGACCTTTAAAGGTCTCTTCTAACTTAAACTGTTCTAAAATGTTCTATGATTCTCTGAGCAGGAGTTATAGAGATCACAAAGGATGTTGCTGTTGTGTGGCATCTCTTGCAAGTCTAAGACCCAAAGTAACTGAACTCTGAGACAGTGAGGAGAGGGAAGAGGGAGGAAAGACTCCTTTTTTAAACTACTGAATNTCTTTTTATGAAAATTCTTTCCTTCAAAATCCTGAACAAAATATGGCCCATTTGCAGAAAATGAGTCTTGGGTAAAGGAAATTTAGATTATATGGACTGAACTTCACCAACTCTTAAGTGAACTTTAGAGTTAAGTGACCACTTAGCACCACTTCAGTGGCTTTTGCCGTTAGGACCTTTGAGTCATTGATATTTTCTGTTTGCAATGTTGCTTAGACATCTAGGGCTAAATCCATGAGGGATGTAGGCATTATAAGGAAGAGTGCTTAAAGTGGGGGGATGACTCTGCATGTTCTCCACAATGTACAGGAAGAACTCAGGACTTAAAAGGGGAATACAGAAAGCCATGAAATAAGGTGAGCAGTGCTGAAGCTGGCCAGCAGGACATAGTGAAAAGAACTTGAGGCATTGAAATAAGTCCTATACAAGACTGCAAATGGAACAGGGAGCCTCTATCTGTAAATAAGTGTATGAAACCTCTCCTGATATAAGGAAAGTAAGTAGGAAGAGTCCTGCTTTTCACATAAAATAACACATCAGAAAATACAATGCAATTAAGAGTGTTCTTTTAAGATGTTAAAAGACTCAGGTTTACCTCCCTTTTCAGAATTGGCTTCTTTACCTGTGAGGATAAATGGTCATGTTAATGCTTTTATTGCACTGTATGCTAGATGTCAAACCTAAGAGGTCAAACCAGAAAAAGTGAATTCTTTCACAGTCGGGAAGAGGACTCTAACCATTGAATTGAAGGCTAAAAGCAGGCAGTGGGTTTCATATTTGTCTTAGTTTTCCTCTGTGTAAGGCTCAAAACCGGCAACCAGTTCTGACTTTGCTGTGAAGATGGAAGTGGAAGAAATCTAAGTAACAACATCCCCAGAAACTTAGATTTCAAGAAACTTTATGTACTTAGACACCTAATGTGTCAGCTTGAGAGCTGAGCCCTCTTCTGTACACAGCCCCAGGGCCTTGTTTTCCAAACATAAAACAAAAAGGGAATCCTACATCTTGCCTTGATATATGCGATGCTCTTTATAAAGCTACTTTTCCATATATAAAATGATATCTAGAGAGATTTGGGGGCAATATTAAAACACTAATTAGATGGGTTCTGATTTTCAGAAGCATTGAGCAATTACAAAATAAAAGTTAAAGTCGCTGAGCAATGAGTGCACAGGACCTCTGAAAAATCACTCCCTTAGTGTTTGTAAAGCACTTCCATGGCTAAAGATGCTGTCTAAATGCTCAGTATTATTAGTGCTGTGTGTGTATTATGCTGCCTCAGTTGATTCAGATCATGTCTAATCAGGCTTTTTCAAATAATTTCCCTCTCTATCTGGAGAGGAAATTAAATCAGAAAGTCTTCTGTACATCTGAAAGTATTTTGTGTGAGAGTTTGAGAGAAGGTAGAGTCAGACAAGAGGAGAGGTGGAGAGGGGGGAGTTGTGTTTGTCAGGAGACAGCAGCCTTAGGCAGTGAGCTGTTTGTTCAAACAGCAGCGAGAAACAGGAGTGAAGAGTCAGAGCCATATGTACAGAAAGTATCAAAATAGGGTCAAGAGACAGGAATAGAGACAGAAATATGACTCTGTAAAAGGGTGGGAATGGGTAAGAAAGAGGAAGCTGGGGAAACAGAACAGTGAAGGCTAGTAGGGGGAATAGAGCCTTTTGGTGGGGAGCAGGGGAAGAGCTGAGGAGAAATTAAGCAATCAGAAATCATTACAGAACTGCCTGCATGACCTTAATTTTGCCCTCCTGTGCATGCACATTACGAGTCTATCTTTCATTACATAATCTCATGCTATTTTTTCCCTAGGACACGCTGTGTCCTGGGGAGGATTTTGAGCTGTGCTGTGGAGGAGACAGCTGCCATGTGGTGTGGGGCTGAAGGAGATTTGCTGTTCTTGGGAGTGGGGCTGGAGAGAGAGCTGCTCCAGAGCTACCAAAGCCTCTCTTAACTGAAATAAAACACCTTTTGAATGCAATCTTGACAGTGTTAGTGATGAGAATTTCAGACTAAAACCTGTATGTTCCTTCTCAGAATACACTTCTCTTACACCTGGGATGTAAGAGCTATGGGGTAAAGATCTTGGGCTTCTTAATAGAGAAAAAGCATTTTAAACCCAGGCTGTTCTGAAAGTCACAGGCCAGGGAATTGCAGGGGTCGATACTCAGAGCTGAGTTTCAGTATACTGCAGAGTGCAACAGTATAACGCCCAATGCCACACATCAGCAGAACAGGACAGACATGAATATGGAATAATTATCCATTCAGTGCATATAATCTGCATATACACTACAAAGATGTTGCCAAATCTATTTCAAATGCTTTAGGAAACATGAGGATAAGAAATGATTCCAGGTGTACCTTGGAGAACTGGGGAGAGAAAGACAATATAACTTTTCCCTCATCATGTAAACATGCTTTGTTATCAGGTGGTGATAAGAAGGGCTCTATCCTCCCTAGTTCTTCTGATAAATTCAATCTCTACAGGGGTAAATGAGGAACTGTGAGGAGACACATGGCTGCATAGGCACGCTAGGGGTTGGGTACTGGTGGGATGAAGGGCAGGAGAAGGAAAGGGGAAACACATGTAATTAGACAAATAATTTAATGTGAAATGTGTGGAAATATGCAGCCTTAAAGAGCTATGGTTTCTGAGTTGTGAATTCTCCACCCTGCTCTTTCTTTAGCATTCCTTCAGTAACTGATGCCTGCTCTGCATTGTGCAAAAATGACTTAGCAAGCAGATTTCAATGACAACCCTCCTTCTTGCATCCTGTGCCTCTCTGTCTCAGTCTGCTACTAGGGAATCCAGTCCTCCTTCTTAGCTCTCAAGCTTTTATTTTGCATACAGTTTTCTATAATCATCCTAATTTCCCTCTCTCAACTCATATGTCTTTCTGCCTTACTCAAATACCTGTTTTTCCAAATTAGTCATAGTAGGGAAGTTCCCACTTTCTTTCTGCTGACCAGGAGTGGCAGGTATAGTGTTCTGTTACCAGCAGAAGAGACATATGTTCTCCATCCTTAGGTCAAAGGAAATGGTAGCTCTTTAAGTTTTGGGCAGTCAGATTTGGAAGGGAACCTCTGCTTCACCCCTACACTTTAGATTGCTAGGTACATAGTTTGGGCAGAATTGTCAAATAATTTATCTGCCAGAATTGAAGTAATATCTGTTGACCCTCTGAGTTAAAGAAGTTTAAAATACATTATGTGATGGATTTAAAAAAAAACAAAAGTAAAAGTGTGGAAAATGATACATTACTGATAGAAAGATTGTTCCCTACACATTTCCACTTTCCTGCTTCAAAGCCTATACTTATTAGAGCTTATATGTGAGTATGTGTGCATGTCAGTATGCACATAATTCCAGAAAATGGTTGAAATAATAATCTGAGAAAAAATGTAACCTCTTGAATGCACCTGCAATTTCTAAAATTTTACAAAATTTTAAGCAATTGAAGAAAATATAGTGTGAAGATGGTGATATCTATAATTACAAAGTCACATAATGAGTCAATGTAAGCACCCTGATGAACATGATATCAGCATCCACAGTATACAGGAAGATAGAAACAGGCACACACAGTAGGAAAGTTAACAGCTATTTTCTCCCAAAAGATGAACTGACTGAGATTATTAGCCAAGATTTTTTGAGAGGTTTTGGCAGTCTTTTACTGTGTATATTTTTTAACTGGAGAAGTATAATTTCACTTTTTGAGGATGTAGTATACTTAAGGCTAAGCTGCAATTAATGCATACATTGCTTTTGTAGTAAGAATTGAACACTTCAAATCTAAAGCTGTGAGATGGAACAGGGGAGAGGGTGAGACAGCAGAAGAATGCAAATAGCTATGATGAGTATTAAATTTGGAGACAGCATTGCTAGATAAGGAGAGAGAAAAAAGGTGATGAAGCTTGGAGAACAGCTGACATCAGGTGGCACTTGCTGGACAAGATTTGACATTGGGAGACTGAAACTGGAAAATGGAAGAGAAAGAAAAACAAGTGGTGGAGGGAGTCCTGAAAAACAGGAGGCCAGGGTTGGAAGGCGTGAGGCAGATGGGCTTATCTGCTGAGAGGAATACACAATTTGTTGTGGAACTAACTCCCTGGGAGTTCTGCCAAGTGCAGAAAGCCTCCAGGACTATGAGCAGGAGATCTGAGGAAATTGTAGTCTTTGAGACTAGGTCATCTAAGTAGCTGTATTCCTTGTGATTGAAGCAATGTATGCATTTCACCACTTACCTTCACATCCTGCCTTTCTTTAAGTAGAGCCAATCTTTTGCCCAGGCCATGAGGCTGTACCAGTCTCTCACAGACAAGAGAAAGAAATCAGAGAACCCCTTGTTTGCTTGTCTTTAGTGGATGATGTGTGTTAGTCTCAGAGCTTAACTTAAAATATTAGCCTGTCAATTGTCTGATGCTGTGATGCTAAACCTGCAGCTGTGGTGGTCTATCTTTATAAGGGAAACCTCTGTTCAATTATCTATCTCTTCTAAAATAGTTCCGATCATTTCAGCAGAGAAGCAAGGGCACAGATGGGTGAGAATTTTTTAGTAAATGCTGAAAAATGTAGAAGCAAATAGAAAAATAAAGGAGAGGTTTTGCTGTGTCCTGCTTTTATTGTGAGGTATAGAACAATGGCTTTGTCTGGGCTGGGGCAGGGAAGAGGGTATGTCTGTACTGCTGTTTGAAGCTATCCCCAATCCCTATTTGCAGGTGGTACAGAGAGTGAAAGGTGGCCAGGGAGTGCCCCCAGAGTATGTGGGATGCTAGGAAGACCAACAGTCTTACTCCAAAGGGTTATTATATAGAAATTCTACATAATACAACCAGGTGAAAAGACACAAGAGGACCATAGCATTTTGTGCACACAGCACTTGTACAGCCATTAGTCCAAAGCCTGGATGCATAACATGTCTGCATCATCTATTGCCTGAGAGCTGAAGAAGCAGAATACCATTTGTGTATAATTAATTTAAATCACTGCTTTACAGATTTTTTTTTTTAAACAAGAAGAAATTACTGTTATGATTGAGTGAGAAAACTGAGAATGGCCTTGAGATACAACATGATGAGAAGATGGCTTTAAAATTAACTGCAATGGGGGAAAAATCTGAACAGAAGAAGTATTCCAAAGGACTAAGTTATTCATGTGAAGAGGACTGTTATTTTTACCTTCTGGTTTCATGAGTTATTAAATCTCTTGTTATTGGTAAGACTCTATAAATGAGAATGAAAAGAGGACTCATCCCATAGACTCAGTCATCCCTACTGCCTAAAATAATAAAAAAAAGAAAGAAAAGAAAAAGAAAGAAAACCACAAAGCCTCTGAAGAGAAGTACACCCTTATGCAAAGGTGTGCTTAGCAGCTCTGTTGTTTTTTTCTTTGATTTTTTTCTAAGGGGAAATTCGTCTTCTGGAATGCAAGTAAATCTTCAAAAGAGGTTTTTTCCTTTGCAATGCAAATTATTATAGTGATCCTTCCCACACCACTGAGGGAATATAGTAATGATACCATGCACTGATTTAGCAATTTCCATTTACAGCTGTCAAATACTCATGGATTTAGTTTCACGACCCCGGTGAAGAAGATAAACATTGTAATTGGAGTTTTGCTATTGGGGAAACTGAGGCAAAGTTTACCATCCATGATCTTACAGTCACTGCTGAATGTGTTCAGTTTGTGAACTGCTAACAGAGGTTAACACTTCCCTTTGTGGGATCAGTAACTACATGAACTAGAGGTGTGGGTATGCTCATGTCAACGTAAGCTTGTTCTGAAGATTAAATCTGGTAACTATCCACATTGCTGACCACTTCATCTGCTTGTGTGGGCTCTATCATCAGAAGCACTCTGGAGGAACAGAGCCCTAACATGCTTTTAGCACATTTCTAAGATCATGTTTTGGAGCTAGGCAGCCTCCCTTGGCTACCTGAAGGGATGATGGGGTCAGCTTTTCCTAAGCATAATGTTTTGTGGAAGTTTTTGACTTTGCTCCACACACCCCACACACTGTTGGGAAGAACAGAGATCCCAAGTTCACTATGCTCAGGTACAGGCTTGAGCTCGCTGTTTATCAGTGAAAAGAGTCCTGTAGTATTGGGACTGAGACTTAAATCTCTCCATCTCCTACCTTCCAGTATTCTGCCTTTGCTATGTACATTTATGCCTTTCTTTCTGTTGAACTTTTGGAGGGACTGGAGACCATTCTTCTGGGGACACATTGTCTCTGTGAGTTTTATTTTCTGTGCTAGGGTTTGAGGCACTGCTGGCAATGATAAATATCTCTGATCTGAAGTGAGAAGACATAGGAATAACTGCTAAGACATATGTATTCATTGTGCAAAATTAATGCTATGGAGGAACTGCTTCATGCATCATGTTTGTGCCTGAAGTTTAAAGTGTGGCAATTTAGTCAGTGTTTTTCATCTTTTTTTTTTCTTTCTTTCTTTTTTTTTGTGTGTGTGTGTGTAGTGTGAGAGGAAATCAGACTCTGTGGGAGAAGTTTGTTACTCAGTAGAAGTGCCAATCTTCTGGCACCTAACTCTTCTCATTTATAAACAAAAATGAACTAACTGTTGGATCTTTCTCAAACTAGAAACTATTCTGACCTTAGAAACAGCAATGTAACAATATTGGCTGTAAGCTTAGTTATTGAAATAACTGGTTTTTTAGACCTAAAAGTAGGAGAAAAGTTCATGTTTTATTGATCTGTTGTTCATTTTATTTTGAACTTAATGGTCTGGTACCAACCCTTTATGCAGAGATGATTGATTATTTTGTAACACAAGTAGGAAAAAATGTGGGGGTGTCACCGGCACGGCTGCTTAAAGAACTTAAAATACCCACTGAGAGAGTTTGATATGCCTTATTCAATGGAAATACCAAGGCATATTTACTTGGAAATGTGTATGATTGATTTCAAACATTAACATTTCGTAAAGGAGACTTCATTAGAAAGGGAAGATCTAATGACAATTTCAATCTAAAAGACACTGAAAGATATGCTAAATATTTTAATATATGGTAAATATTATTTAAAGGGATCTAATAGCTAAAGATCATTATCAACATTTAGCAATGTTTTTTCCCCTCCTTTTTTATCAGTCCTGTCTTTAATTGTGCTGTTCTGGACAGTGGCCAAGTTAATCATTTTTCAGGGCTACCCCTCAGATTTTCATAATGCTCTTACATGAGGAGAAGTATTGATTTCCTTATTTATTGTCTGATTTTATTAAAAAGTAGATTAAGTCAACATAGAGTGGATCTGTAGAATTTACTGCCACAAGATGCCACCAGGCTCACTGGGACTCAAAGAGTGATTATCTATTTAAATAGATAATGAGAACTGTAGTTTTACTGGCTCATTAGAACTTTCTGTTCCTTAAAAGATGAAACATGATCCCTAAGCTTTAGAGCAGAGACCTGGTTTGCATTGTGAAGAGATTTTTCCTATGTGGAGAATAATCCTTCTCTTGATTCCTCACATTTTTCTTTGTAAGATCGCAGATTAAATACTAGATTTTATATACCAGTAGTGTGATATGGCTATGAAAATCCTGGTATTGCTATAGTATTACAGTGTATACTCTTTTTGGGTGATCAGCTTGGATTTCTTTGCTTTGTCTTTTCTTCTGCTGTTTCCAACAAGATTTCATAGGGGCTTATATCGAATCTTAATATTATCAATATTATCCTGTAACTCCAAACTCAGTATTCCAAACTATGCTCATTTTTAGAATTGAAACATTCACACTGATCTTTTACAGGTNCCCAAGTGATTTTCAGACTGTGCCTGAGGTTACATTATAGTATTTCATGAAATGTACCAGGGGTGTACATACACCTTGGCATCAGGGGAAGATCTTGTCCTGTACTCAGTATGGAGATCCTGTGATAAAATGCAAGATTCCTCACCTTTTGGGGGTCCAATTTTCCCTTCCACTCAGATTATTTATACTCTGTAAAAGCTTATTTGGAGAAAAATACTATAGATAATTGTGCTTTATGGAACATAGTAAGACATACACCAACAATGACTCTAGAAGGAGAGCTCTTGTCAGTGTAGAACTAAAAGATTCCTTTTTTTTGTTTTCCTATTGACAGGGTTTTCTTTATAGGCTGTATGATTTGTTGCTTTCTTCCATGCAGTTGAGTGTACAAAAAAAATGATTGCTATCATTTCTTTATCTGATGGCACAAACATTCTCTAGGGAAGTCAGAGTTCCAAGTTGCATTTTTTCTTTTTGGTAAACATGTTTCCATCTTGGTTTTGTTGATTTTATTATTTTTTTTAATTTAATGTGTGCATCTTCTTCCTTTGTTGCTTTGCCAGTAAGGATTGTTTTGTGTGTTTTCTTTTTTTCCTGTCATCCTCAGAACAGAAACTCCTCCCTGTGTAATACCCCCACTGTTATTGCAAAGTTATCCAGAAAAATAAATGTTATGTCACGGATGTTTTTTGTCACTATAGGCACAGGTGAGCTTTATTATGCCAGCAAAGGGTGCTGTGAAGAACTATCAGTAGAGGTAGTTCTCCCAGAATTCCCATGCTGGGGTGCATCATGTTATCTTGTTCACGCTATTCTTTGCAACTAGTCCTACCCTTTCTTTCTGTTTTGGACTAATGAAAGTGTTCTGTGGAAGAAAGTGGCTGTACCATTCCCCACAGCAGTGTGTGTAGTCCTTTCATCCTTCCTCCTACCTACTTAGGAAGCAACCTGCTCCTGTGAATTGACTCTGTCTTGTTCCTGACTACCTAGAACAGACAAGCTCCTTGTGTTCATATGCTGATGAGAAAGGAATGGTTATGTAGCTAATGCTGAATTAAACAACAAATTCCAGTCATTGAAAATCAATATTTTTCTCAATCTGCCATCTGCAGGTGTGTAGCTGAAGACCACTGATGCACTGAGTCTTATGCATGAGATGCTGAGACACTGCTGGGCATTAACTGGTGAATTAATTAGAATAAAAAATGAGCAAACAGAATGAGGTCTTAGAAACAGGTCTATCTGTGTGGATATGAGTCTTCTTTTACCCTGCTGGTCTCACAGTGTCAATCTATAACCCCAGGGTAAGGCAGTTCAGAGCAGGCAGTCCTCTGAAATAGCTGCCAGCACTTTAGGTAAACACAGGAGATAGACTTAGCCTAATCTTTTGCTTGTGTGGCATGATTCACTTTCAGGCATACTGCATAAAGTTAATGGTCACTTACATGAAGGAAGTAGATTCTTCTAAAAAGCATAAACATCTATAAATTCAGTTGTTAATTTCCCTTGCAGCTGATTTACATTTCTTTGTAGAAGACAAAAGAAAGAATGTATATATCATGTTGCCAGTTACTTCTGAGAAGCAGAACATTACATCTGTAGGTGTGCAGATGCTGATTATGTCTTTTGAAGACTAGATAAAGGAATAGCAACAGAAAGATTTTGTAAATATTTATTTTAACTAAGTTCAATCTATTTCTTTACTAAGTTAGTAATTAAGACTAACAGGCATTTTTAAGAGTTTATGGCAAAGAGGACTTATTGTTTTTTCCAGTTGGTTATCATTCACATATTTCATCTTTTTCACTTCCTCTTCCAGCATCTCCTTGCCAGCTTCACTTACAGGTCCTGCAGGATTCAGTGAGGCTCTCCTGCAGCCTTTAGTGTTGTGTTCTGCTTTGCCTCTTTCAGGATGTGCATTATATCCTATAAGCAGGGAGCAATCAGTGGAGTGAGGTAAAGTTGGCACTAAAGATCTGTTGGCAATAGGTGAAAAAGGTTCACAATGCCCCAGTAGTTGTAATACCTTGAGCTTCTAATGTCCAATAAACAACAGGAAAGCAATATTTTTAGGTACTTTAAATGCTGATTGCAAGCAAAAGACTGAAAGATGCAGGTTGAGAGCTTAAGCAGAATAAGATAGAGGGTCTCCTACAGCACTGTAGCAATAAAAACATAATATGTCTCAGTGCAGCAGTTTCCAAGGTTTTAGAAAGGCAGAAAAAGTGGAGGGGAAGGGAAGGTGAAAATATAAAAGACTATTTGGCAGAATGAAGAAAATTCCCAGCAATATTTTCACATCTCTCCTTGCCCTCATCTCTGAAAAGACAAAGCCTTCTAGCTGCCCTACACATCAGGTGGACTATAGAACAGTTAACAACTAGTGTCTTTTAAGAAAGACTTATTTCTGGTTTAGGTTTATAACTTGGTGTAATGTTTGCTTGAGAAGTCAGTTTTCTTCCTCATTGTGTGCCTTTAAAATTTTCATGCTAGGTTCCTTCATAACAAAGTATTTTTTGTATTGCTAATATCATGATCAATGCAGCAGATATTACTTTGGCTGAACTATTTTCTGGCCTGAAGTGTGCAGACAATGCCCCAGTAAACAGCCTCCTCAATATATGCCAGTAACAATATGAGAATACTCTTTTTGGTTTCCACCTGACCGACCTTCACATGTTTCAATAGACCTTTCTCTACTGTAGTGACTAGACAGGCATTGACATAACTACAGCTCAAACACAGAATTGGAAATCACAATATAAGAGTTATTCCTATAACGCATTTCATATTTGAATCAATAGCCACTTTTGATTTCTGATGAGAGAAAACACTTGCAAACACCACAGAGATGAAATTTTAGTACTTATCATTCTGTTCTTTTTCTTTATCATTTACCAGCCATATTAAAAAAGAAGAGATGGCATCAGCCCTTTTCCTTGACCTTTCTTCTCATCAATCATCTAAATCACAATTTATTTTTAATTATTTTATTTTCCTAATCAAGTGAGTGAAAAGATAGAAACAACCTCTGAGGAAGCTGTTTCAGTGAGACTAGGAGGTGGGATGTGATGTTTCAAGATCCCAGAACAAAGTGAAACACATTAAAACACCAGCAATGCCACAACAACTACTGAGGGTTATCTGCAAGAGAAACTCAGGGAAAACAAAAAATGTTTAAGATCAAACTAATTGCAGTGTTAAATTTGCTTCTCTAAATTTCCTATCCAGTAACCTAGTTTATTTGACTGTCTGTAAAAAAGATTTTTCACAAATAGCTTGACAAAAACCAACCTGGCAAAACCTGAGCCTACCAGTTATACCCTATGTAAATGATTAAATAAAAATGAGGTTCTGGGGTTCTTATTCCTTTTTCCTACTGATTTCCAGCTCAAATTTGTTCTGCTTGTCAGCTGAAGAAAAAAAAATAAGCTGTTATTCCCCCCCTCTCCCCCAATAACCAGCCCTGTGAGCATCCCCTAGATCTGGGAATTAAGCCAAGATTTTGTTTTGGTTTTGGTTTAGATATTGTATTCAACATTATTAGTAATGCAGGTGCTGCTGGCCAGATTAGGTCTATTGGGACACTTGTACAGTCCCTCATATATTTATGATGCTTTTTAGTAACACCTCTGTGAATACATAAACTCCTGTGGTTTTACTATGCAGGGAGGGGGTGATGGGAAGTCTGTGGGTTTGTGTGAATGTCATCAGTGATTTCACGCAGACAACTCTGTTTAGGTGTTGTAAAACATATGACAAAATGAACCAACCCTGACCACTAGACTCAGAGGCTGTTTGTGAAGGAAAAAGAAATGGAAATCTATTTACCTTGAAATGGTAACTAATCTGAGCCAAAAATAAAGAAATCATGTCTTCAGATTTATCACCTTTTTTTTTTTTCAGGTTGAAACAAATTTCATATGAATGCTAAGAGATCAACACCAGGAAGTGTATGGTTTTTAATATTTCTAGATGTTAACTTAAAATTTTCTTAGAATCATCTACAGACTACAAGTTATTTCATTATTTTCGTATTTCCTGATTCAAATCAGGAAATAGCAGTGGAACAGGTTGCCCAAAGAGGTCATGGATGCCCCATCCCTGGCAGTGTTCAAGGCCAGGCTGGATGTGGCCCTGGGCAACCTGGTCTAGTGATTGGCATCCCTGCCTATGGCAGGGGGGTTGGAATTAGATGATCTTTAAGGTCCCTTCCAACCTGGGCCATTCTAGGATTCTATGACTCTATGAAAATGCTCAATCTTTTAAAAAAAAAATTAAAAATTACATTCAGCCACACCAGTTCCCTTTGTTTGTAGCCATGGTCAGATTTCCATAGTTCTGAGCTCTGCATGACTACATAAAACATCCAAAGTTCTAGTCCTATGTTATGTGAACGTCATACGTTAGCCTTCAACTGGATGTAACAAGATTTCTGCTGTGAATCAAGTCAAACAGATCTTAAATGTTGACAGAAGGGATCACATTAGTCAAATAGTAAAGTCCTGTAGACAAAGCATTGCCTGACAGTTTCACTATATTCTGTTGATCATATATATAAAATCATTTGTAAAAATATTCCTGAGTGGTAAATACTTCAGTCACTCAAGGGACCAATACCCTTTTCTTTGCCACTAGATCATAACTCCTCAAACTGCAAAGTTTATGCAAACCTTTTCTTAATTATTCAAAGTGTTTTGCTTAAGATCACTGGGCCAAGACATTGTCTTAACTGTTTATGTGTCATCAGCAGTTAAATTCAGATATTTCTGAGTTTTGATTTGCTCAAGTGCAGAAAATGCATTGAGTATCTCTCAATATTTTCTGGATAAAAGACTCTTAATTCAAAAGATTGTTGACAGAACTGACATGAGTAGATCACATCAAGCACAGTATGTTGTTCCTTATTTGGAACTGTACATATTGTTTTTCTTCCTCTGTGGATGTTTGTTTGAAGGATGAATAGGTCACTCTTAGCAGGAGAGCTCATCACATGAGTGCCAGATACAGAAGACAGATGAGTCAGTTCCACACAGACTGCAAATTATGCATGCAGTATAAAACTATATTCATATTTGCATTTGACCTAAACTTCAACTTTCAAAAATAGGTTTAAGAGAAATTATTCTGAAATTCAGAAATTGTTTTGCAGAAAGGAAGCAATTTAAGTAACACAGCTGAAGAACAAAGAAGTCTCTGCTGGTAGGAAAAGAAGACACTGAGAATGAAATACTGTATGTCAGCCTGCATGGGCTCAAGCTTGTATTTAATATACACTTTGAAATGTGTTTATCTGATGCATGATTGATTAATACTGCTGCAATGTTCAAATCTCAGCCACTGTCCACTCATTGCTTGTCACTGTAAAATACAGCTTGGTAGAAAAAAATCTCACTCTTTTTGTGTTGAATGCAGTACAAAACCTCTGTTTTCCCAATGTTTCTCTTGCATATGGTCCCCCAAAATATGATTTTTTTTTTTCCTTCATAAGATTTCTTCTATTTATTTTTTTTTCTTTAACTGTGCATGATTTGGGTGCAGGGCTGTTACTGCCTGCTTTTTTCACTGTGTACAAATGAACATGAGGTGAGAAAGTCACACAGTTCCTTACAGGAACTGCAGCAAAGTCTAAAAAAAGAAAGCTGCAGCGAACAGGAGCACAATGCTGAATATGACACTCATATTTGTATTCTCTCTTCACTGTCTTAAGAAATGGGAATTACTGGGCATGTGAACCAAAATGTCTCTTCCGGGGCTGCTGCAGTTTTGCCATAATAGAGGCATTATATTATTTGCAACATGCACACAGATTTCAGAGGCATAAGAGATGATGAATAGTATACCAAATAGAGAATGTGAAAATAGGAGAGGCATATTTGCAGCAGAGTTACAGGGTGATGGGGGTTCTAATGTGCATGTGCTAACCAATTAAAATGGAGCCACATATACTAACAATCTCAGGAGAAAGGCTAGTGATCTTGCAAATAGCCTCATGAAATAAAAATGTGTGCTTGAATGTTGGGGGAGAGGTGTCTAGGGGACTGAGGGAAGAGGAGAAAGTATTAGTTAGCCTACTAGGTCAGCTAATTATACCTATTCTTATCCCATTCAAATGTAATTGGGAATGGGAATGTGGGTTCCCTAAATGACCTATATTAACAGCAGATTGCTGTATTCCTCATGGGCAGTGAGCATGTTAACAACTGCAGAAGTCCAGACAGTGCTGTGACTTCATTAGGTCCAGAACTGTGATGGGAGATGCCCCTAACAGACTGGTGGTGACCAAAACCTCATATAAGCATACAAAGTCTCTTTCTCCTGACCCACTTGCTTAGCATGAGTCAGGGTGTTCCATCAGCATGCCAGGTAGGTGCTGCTAGTTCACTGTACCAGCTTTTAATGACCTAGAATATTAGAGGGGATGGTCTGTCCTTCTAGTCAGTGATAATTAGGTGCAACTTGGAGATACTAGCACTTACAGGAGAGAACATTTAGACCAAAGATCACAGGGTTTGTTTTCTTTACTTACTAATAAAGCCAATTCCAGTGTTTAAATGCATAAGTTTGATTTTATGAAGCATGTGTAATCTTTGTTTCGAGCAGAATGAAAACAGCAGCTGCCAATTATAATTGTGGTACTTGGGGAAAAAAACAATGACCCT
This sequence comes from Bucco capensis, assembly GCA_013396975.1. Taxonomy (NCBI): domain Eukaryota; kingdom Metazoa; phylum Chordata; class Aves; order Piciformes; family Bucconidae; genus Bucco; species Bucco capensis. The sequence continues at coordinate 203,698 of VWZO01006683.1, read as the reverse complement.
GACCTTTTTTGTAATCATAGAATCATAGAATGGGCAGGTTGGAAGGGACCCTAAAGATCATCTAGTTCCAACCTCCCCACACTGAGCAGGGATGCCAATCACTAGACCAGGTCACCCAGGGCCGCATCCAGCCTGGCCTTGAACACTGCCAGGGATGGGGCAGCCACAACCTCTCTGGGCAACCTGTGCCAGTGCCTAACCACTCTCTGGGTAAAGAACTTCCTCATAATCTCCAATCTAAATTTCCCCTCCTTCAGCTTATAACCATTCCCCCTTGTCCTATCACAGTCTGACCACTTAAACTACTGTAAGCAGTAGTGACTACTGTAGTAGTGACTACTGTGACTACTGTAAGCAGTAGTGACTGCTGTAGTAGTGACTACTGTGACTACTGTAAGCAGTAGTGGAGCTAGCTACCATTCCACAAAACAATTTATAAACCAGAGAAACACTCTTAGTGGGAGATTTGGAAGACGGCTCATTGCTGAAAGAAGTAGGAAAATGAATGGGCCTAAAATGATTGCTCTTGAATTGATGGTGCTGTAACAACAAATCCTTGCTGAATCCCACCTCCTTCTACTCCTGTTGCTAAATAAATAGAAAAAAAAAATTATGACTTCCCAGATAATTACATATGGCTTCTCCAGCAGGTAATTAGTTAAATTGTATAAACCAGAGTTTGAATGCCCTCCCTGCACTGAAGACAGCCTCCATAATGTACTCTAGTTTGTCTGTTCTGTTCTTCCTTCATTCACACTCACATAACTTGAGTGATATCATGTGCCATATCCTCTGGACATCCCAGAGGATGTCTATCACCATCTAGTTTGCTTTAGTGATCGTATCACTTAAAAGAAAACTAGACAAACCACTGGGAAGATTTCTTTCCTGCCTTTTCTTTCTTTCATACTTTTTCTCAACTGAATAATTTAAACTCTATTTTGTGTTCTAATTTTAAGCACATATGGGCATGACAGCTTTTTAATAAAAACCTCAGTGCCTGAATACCTGTTTCTTACACTTTAAAACAACAACCCATAGTGAAGAAATAGACCTTAATACGTTAAAAGCTGTGCAATCCAAAAAATAAGTGTGAAGACATTCTAAGTGATACAGCTCTCTTTTCCACAGCCATAAACAAGTTGGGTGTAGCTTTAAAGTAAAAGACTTCTGCCTCCTGCTTGTTCTTTGCCTCACTTACTGGTAAGCTTGCAGAATAGGACCCATCTCCCTGTGCAAATCTGGTGTGAAAAACAGTTTAATAAGGCCATATAAAGAAATCCTATACAGTAAGGATAGAGGAAGCTTTCTTTCAGTTTCTTTTAACACATGGCTTGATCCTATATTGGGTTTTCCAGGGTCTTTGGAGTCTTTAATGTCTTATAACACAAATATGCCCATTCCTTTTTTGTCACCACTGGGCATCATCTGTAACACCTAGGAGGCTAACTTGGTAGAAACAAACATAAATTGATGAGGATTCAGTGCAACAATGCAACAAATTGGAGTAAGTCTTTACCATGATTTTATGCCTAGACTCCCATTAAAGTAGGAACAAAGCTTAAACCATTAGCTAGATAATGAACCTGTGGTAAACAAGTCATTTAAAGTCTTTGAGATGACTACTGTTTGCTCAATAGCCTGGTTTATTTTGTTAGGCTCATGACAGCTAGTGAGCCAAAAGCAAGCAAGCAAACAAAATTCCCTAAACTAATAGTGAACTCCCATTTACTACTGTTGGCTGAATTGTTCAATGTGTAAAGTACTATGGGTTATGAGATCAATGAACTCAGTTACACTTGCAGTGCAGTCCCAATTTTTAAAGCTCTATATCAAATTTTTCAATTTCCTAGGCTTCGGGACATCTAGAAGCACCACTGTTTTATTTCAGGCCTCCTAAGGTGAATTTGCATTGAAATGCAGCATCATGGTGTGATGATGTGCATCAGAATGTACTACACAGTGCAAAAATGCAATGTCATCACCTGATGAAACACACACAAATGTTACAATGCAGCAGTGCAAAGCTACAGTCCTTCCCCTCTCTCCAGAAGACAAATCCAAAAGGTATCACTAACGTTTCATGCTGAGCACATAGCCTGGAGGATGATGTTACGACAGTGATGGAGAATAGAGGGGAGAAAGGAGCAGAGGACTCATAACAGGTGGCTGATGTGTGTACAAATGTGTGCTGAAATCACTCACAATAATTGCTGAATGTTAAAGAACATGTTTGAAATAGATGAGGTAGCATTTTAAAAAGTGCTGGAACAAGTATATCTCCTTTGCAATGGGAACTTCATCCAAGCTTGCAGTTGAGTCTGCCAGTGAGTTATACTTATGCTGTTAAAATGCAAAGCAGGTATTTTTAAGTATTGTCTACCTAGAGCCTTCAGGTTATTGCTAGCCAGAGAGCAAAAACAAAGCTGCTTTAAACCTAGTTCAGATCTAGTGAGCACAACAGTAGCTGCAAATTAAATAGACATGTTCATAATCTCAGTCATTTGGGCAAAGAGGACTACAGTTGGCAAAACGCTTCTGTAAAATGTTCCCTAAGATCAGTATTTGTAATGCTGTTGTGTGAACTGATCTATGGCACTCTTTACAGATTAGATAAAATAATTCTGATGGAAATGTTTTGTAGAAATGTTAATGTTTATTCTAAAAGTTAAGAAAATAAAATCCTGTTAAATCTTTAAAGGGGTTTGCCTTTTTGAATATGCATAGACATACATTTGAAAAACTGCAAAAGAGAGATCTCCAACTTACTTTCTGGTATTACAACTCAAGTCAACTTTGAGGATATTTCCTTTCTTTCAGAGAAATCTGTCTACTCAGTTGAGTTTTCCCAAGGTCACCAATTCTAATTAACATGCAGTTTTCATAGTTGGTTGATATAACTGTGAATCATTAAAGCATAAAAATGTGTAATATCATCCTTGGTAACTCTTCCTTTTTTATATACTTCAAGAATATCTCTTTCCCTTCCTCCTGCTGAAAAAAACATAGTTATGAAAAGGTAAGTATGAAATAGATTTGAAAAATAGGTAAAGAAATTGTTTGGTTGTTTTTTTTTCTGTCACCTTTGTTCCTGCCAAGCTGTTGTATATGACTGATTTATTTTTTTCCCCACTTGAAATTAACATTCTGAACTAGCTTTAGCTTCCAGTCAAGCTTATGGCATATCAAGCACTGCCCAAGTTCACAAAGGGAAATCACAGATTTTAGCCCTAAAAGTATAGAGTTGGTTAAGGGTGTTACCTGTTCACATTCAATAGACCTTACAACTTAAAGAGATAAATCAACTGGAACAATTCTATACCTGATCACATTTTTCCTGTTATCAGCTCTGGTCATGAGAACTTAGGCTACTTTAACCAGCTCTTTAAATGTCTTATGTTTTGTCTTGTTCTTTTGTTCATTTTTTGATCTTTCTTTCTTTCTAGTGTTTTCCAGAGGAAAAAGTGATTTTTAAATGGGTTACAGTAAGCACTGTAGAGAATATAAATATATTTCTGATTGGGAATAGTGCGTCATATGTGCTTAGGTAGAGGAAAGGCATTTTCAATTTTCAGGCATAATGTTGGTCAAGAGTGCCTGCTGATTCATTCTGAGGAGGGTGAGTCAGACAAGCTAAATTGGGTTTCTGCTCTGAATCATCCTCTATAGGAGACTATCTTACTCCACTGACTATAGAGAGAGCCTAAAGAGATTATCTGTACTAGACTAAAATTGTATCTTGTCAATACCCATTTCCTAACTGTCCTTTCTTGAAGTCCATTCTCCTTTGAACACTGAGAGATAATGGATGAGAATATGTTAGCTGACACTTGACATTTTTGGTTGTTCTTGAAGAGGAAATAAAGTTGGAATTTATATAATCCTGAAAGTATCCTTCTCCCAGATTTTTGGTATAGTAATAAGTTTGCTTTTCCAGTAGAAGCAGTAACACTACTGTCTTCAAGCAGTTGTATGGTTCAGAAAAAAACCAAGGGTAGAGATCTGATTCAGAAAATATGTACACACTAATTGCTCTTCAAACTTGCAATTGTATTTGTAACTTCTTGTGCTTATTTTCAGTAATAATAGTAATAATGTCTTGATATTCATGTCAATTATCTTTGGTTATTTTTATTGATTGTGTAGTCCATATGCTGATAAATGGCAGAAGTTGATAGCCTTGGAGGTGTACTACAACAGTCCATGAGTACATAGAACAAATATTTCATTAAAAGAGTCTCTTTAAATCCTTTGCAATCATACACTAGTTTTTCTTTTACTCCAGCTTCATCTAGAACAGCTTCCATTTATGTATCTGTATATTTATATCTTTATCTATACCTTTATATATATATATCTTTTAAAATTAAACTTTCAAATGATTAGCAAAAGGATCATAATTAACATATTTTACAACTCCAAGCCAAGAGTATGTCTTTATTTTTTTTATGTAAACTGTAAGAGGTCTCATCTTTTCCAGATGATACATATCTAGTTTTCTCAGCTCAGCTTGGAGTTTTAGAGCTGTTGGTAAAACCCTTTTTATTTTTCCTTAATACATTTGTAAGCAGTATCCTTTTATCTTAGTCTAGGGGAACCCACTGAGTTCCTTTGTCCTTTTCCCAGAGACAGAAGCACAAGAATAAGGCAGATTTATATGAAAGGGACATGAAGAAATAACCTTCACTAGGCCTGACTCTATGGAGCATGCTTTGAATGGTGTGTACCAGCTGTGCTACCCCTCAGCCTCCCTTCTTCCCATTGACATTGCAGTTGCATCTAGCTTTGAGCTTTGACAACTTCTGTGTATTATCAGGTTGTTGATGTGTAGCACCATTTTTATGACTTATTTCAGTTTGCTTTGATCTCATAGCTCTTATCCTCTAGAGAGTTCAATTCCAAGTGAAAATACAAGGCAAACATTTTTCGTGTGGTTGATAGAGAACATATATTTGCAACCTGCCCTTCCAAGAGTATATTGTGTGTAATAAAGGCAGCAAACAAATAATGCCTTCCACTGAAAAACAAGAGAGAGGGCTTAGGAAGGCTGATCTGTGTCTGTTCCATTTGATATTAGTAGTTGGAGAAGTTTGTTTTCTGCCGCTGACAGTAACTGTTCATTTTAATCTGGCTAATGCATTCAAATTTCACAATGACGGTTCATTACAAGTACAGCATAAAGAACTGCTGCATTAAGCATTATTCAAGTTGCAAAGTCAAGCATTTAAATGTTAAGAACTACTGGAATCCATGGGGCCTATGCATCATTAATTTGGTTCTCCACTGCCTGAGTGGGTTTAGTAACTCCTATGCAATTTGCAAAGAGAGAAGGCTTATTTGTTCATGGCATTGTTGCTCCCCCATTAATATAATATAACATATATAACAGCACAACTCACCTCAACTGAACTTCACCAGGAAAGGGTCTCTGTGGTCTTACAATCTTATAAATCTCAAAAATAATTTGTTTGGTGAAATGAAGGAAAGACTCAAATTCTGCACGGATTAGATGCTTGACATTCAGATTCATATGAAGCTAGTTTTAACCTATTTAACTATTTTTTTTCTACAAGAGTTGCTATGTTTATGCATGGGATAGATCTTCCCTGAAGATGCGCATGGGTTCTTGTTTTTATCTTCTCTTTCCCTCATTCTCACCCAGTCTGTCTCTGGGGTGGGTGAGACTCAGCTAAGACCCTATTCCCTCTGGGGTCTGAATCCTTGTGCAAGCTCAGTGTCCTGTGCCAATCAGCTCCTCCTGCTGCTGTGTGTTAACTTAGGTTCTGTAAAACCTTTTGGATTGATTTGCATTTCCTCTCTATGATTCTTCTATTTTTTTTTTTTCTGGTTTGGGTCCTAGTAGGAGAAATACTTCTAGCTTGGAGGTAAAAAACTCCCAGTATTCTCCTGGCTACTGTCTTGCACCAGCCCTGTGCAGGTGAGATCAGCTATTGCAGACTAGGTCTGGTTGAACACCAGCAGGTCCTTGCTTCACAAGGCCTGGCTGGTTTCTCTTTAAGTGTAAGGCATATATAATCTCAACACCACCAGCAGATTGATAAAGTAAAGGGACAGTAACATTCTCAGATGTGTACAGCTGTTAAAATTCAAACTACCTCCGCTAAGCAAGTAAAAAACTGCAATTTACCATGAACATAAGAACTGACCAGATCTGCTTGAATTTTCCAGGGAATGGCAAGAAGTCCATAAAAAGTATTTAAACAAAATCACACTTTTGAAAATTCTCCACGCATTTTCACCACCTCAATATTCATTTGGTTCTGGAGCATCTCCCAAAATAGTTAGCTTGAGTAGACCCATAGCATGAGAAATTTGACTACATGTAGATTAGCAAAATTAAGAGAAAAAAGATTGTGACATTGAAAGTTTTGGGCAATTTCTCTGTTAGGCAAGACCAGCTACACTGTTTATATGAATGACAGGAATTAATCTCTAGCAATTGTATATTAGAGGTGCCTGCTAGTATGTAGATGCCTTAATTTTATCTTATGATCTATCTACTGAAGATAGATGTCATTACTTCTGTTTTACAGCAGTGTGAGTGCTAAAGAGGCAGTAAGACTCCTGGAAGGTAGTAATCTAAAAATAGTCAGTATGAATATTCCATATTTAATGTACTACCTTTTATTTATAAATATATATTTTGTATTTATTGCATGTAACAACTGCAGATAAAGGTAATGGTCTTAGCTCAAGAATCTTAGAAATTAGGCAATTTATGAAGACAAAAATAAAAAATTAGTTTTCATGTGGAAAAAAATATTTACCGTATGTTTTTTCTTTCCATTGTTGCTCTTAGCTTTTAAAAATCAATCTATTTTGCTTACTTAAAGGAAAGAATTGTATTAACAAGCTTGTGAAATGCTAATTCTTCTGATGAGACCCTGGTTCACTGAGAGCAGATCTCAGTGCCTGCAAGATAAGAAATACAGAGAAAGACTCTTATTAAAGAAAGCATTGCATCAGTATTTCTTACTGTGACAGTGACATAGGATGAAAATATTCTCTGGGAACTATGGTGGATTTTTCCCTCCCACTGTAAAGCCATAAAAATGATAGTGTCAAGAAATGTAGCCTATGTTAACAGAAAATTTAATTGCATTTAATTGTAACTGTTCAGTGGTGAAACATTTACATCCAAAGGAGAGTCTATAATTGTTTCAGTTGCATTGACTGACTTTAATTAACATTGAATTGTACTGTAAATGTACAAAACTATCAATGAAATGAGTGGGCCTTTTTAAGGTGAAATACACCGCATATAATCACAGTAGTAGAAGAGCTTTGGTGCTTAAAAAATTCATGGAAAAATAAAACCTTAGCAGTTTTTTAGGTTAAATCAAGGAGTTAGGATATAAGCTTTCTCTGCATTTCTTTTTATTTACTTTCTCATAACAGAGATGAATGAATGAATTTTTAAAGGATGTATGCTGCTGTGTTTAACGTTTATATGCAATGGCTGAAAGAAAGTCTTTTAATTCAGAAATGCATGCAAACTACTTATGCTTTCTTATTTATCTGCATTTAGACTGAGATTTGAAATCTGTTAAGTCAACTGAAAAATCTCACACTGAGTTTAATGGATGAGGACTCAGGCCATTATGATGTGGTCGTTACCAAAGTCTCTGATTCTGCAACTGAGTCCACGTGGGAGTCAATTGAAGTCGATGCTTCAAGACCGCAGCTGAATCTGTCTATGCAAAGCCAGTTTCAGGATTTACACCTTTGTAACTAAGCATTGTGTTTGCATCAAAAATGCATTGATCTACTCTGTGAAGAACATAATAGGGGTAGTGTGTCTCTTTTCCTGCCATGTTTCATCCTGATTTTTCCTAATTCATATGTATACATGCTCTGTTTTTTAAGATGTTTTTTAATATGAGGCAAGTTACTACATTCAGTTTTGTTGAGACTTTGAAGATGATGTGCCTGTTTCTGCCTGTTTTCTCACTTTAAAAGAAAATAGTGATGAAAAGCAGAGATGTAAATACATGACTATTCTATAAGCAACATGAATATAATAAAAATCTGTGTCAAAACTTTTGTTATACATATTAATGGCTTAAAAGGTAGATTGTCTGAATTTCATCTAATAGGTTGAGGTAATTGAAATGCAAGGGATCTTTGGGGTTTTTTTTCCCTAGTTTTTATATCTTCTGAGAGTAAGAAGAGAAGAAAACATGCAGTCAAACTTTGTTTCTTCATTTATACAATGGAGAGATGTGTGGTTACTAAAACTTTAAAAGACAGTAACAACGATAGAGGGTTTTTTATATAAGAAAACTAAACAACTATCTTTGGTTAATTGTTTTGCAGACTTAAGGTGTCAGACCTTAGCTGTCACAAAGTTTTTAATATTTTCCCCTTTTGTTTTGTTTAACCCAGAGCTCATTAGACACTTTCTCACGTTGGAAAAAGTTTCAAGCTTTTCAGCTGCATGGAAAGGTTTAGAAAGAAGGACTGATTTTGATTGCTTGGGAAAGCAGAGTATTGGGAAAGAGAGAGAAAGAAAAAGGAATCTCCATGACTTAAATTTGCTGTAATGAACAGTGATTCACTAGGTAAATAGTGAACATCATTAAAAACATTACAGTTAGTTTGAGCTCTGCCCTGAAATCTGACAATGAGCTAAAAAGGGCTTCTGAGGAGGGATGCAGGAGCTGATGAAGTTTAGTAGGAGTGCAGAGACAGTATAGGAAAATTCTTTGTTAATACCTTCCCTACTAATTCTCGACTGCTTTATTGGTCCTTTGGTAACAGCGGAGAGCTGAGCATTCCTTCTCCCCCCATCCCTGTTTTCCCATTTCCATGACATTTTGTGTCACGTTGAGCATAGACAGGGTATAAGTAGAAACGAGTTTAGAAGAAAGTTGTTGCTACAATTGGTATGTATAAGTCTTAAAGATGTCCAAAGGGCTTCTAAAAATTTTCTTGTGTTCCCAAAGACCAGCTTAGACAGTATTGTTAAAAAAATACCTTTTACTCTTTTGGCTTTTGGGGAGTGTTTGGCTTCAAATGTACTTATTAAGAAATGTTTAAATTGTATTCAAAATGTATATTAATTAATATAAGCAAAGACCAGTATGGATCTTTGAGACATCAAATAGGAAAGTGTTGGTTCTTCCTCCAATGGTATAACAGAGCTATTACTAATGACTCCTGAATTGCTTTGCAGCCATTCAAAGAGCCTGCATTTATGGCTTGAATCTGGCCTATCCTAAAATATATGTTGAACAGTATTTTCATGTTAAAATTGAATGTCTGGATACAGAGTCTTCCAGCTTGTATATAAACATCCATTTGTGTTCACATAGATATGTAACTGTGACTAGATGAAGGCCTGCAGTATTATTTTAAACAGCCTGTAGGTTTTTATTAAAAATCCTAAGACTGTGCTTGAAGCTGTGGTTTGTAATTAGGAAAACTTAGATCTCCTATATTACAGTGCATATTTTTTGTTAATTTTTAAGGTTTTATAGCTAGAGATTAGAAAAATTCCAATGAGGAATAAGAGACTCCTATTTATTTCCTGATAATGTCACAAACTCCTTCAAAATTTCAAGTTAATTTCCAGACAAAACAAAGCTTCTTCTGTTTTTTACTTGTCACTGACAGAATCTTTTCCTCTATCCTTCCAGGAAAACTTCTGAGATCAGACTCATACAGTTCCTTTAACAGGAAACCTGATACACTGTGGATGCTCTGGGATACTATTCTGGGGATGGTTTTAATTAGCCCTGATGGGAACAGGATGACAATATTTAATTATTTTGATGTTTGATCAGTGTATTTCTGTATCTTTTTCAGACCTCTGTTTACATATGTACACAAGACTTTCCTGACTTTCCCTCCTAGAATTGCTCTGTGGATGGACATGTTAGCATTACACATGCAGTCTTCAGCCACATGGCCCAGGTTTTCTTGCTGTTGGAGTCAGGTTTGGTGGAGTTTTTTGTTATTTTTGAATTTGTAATTATTGATTTATTTTTATTATTTTCCTCCTGGCCCCATTAATAGTGATTGTTGTTTTGGCTTGCTGTGTTTTTTTCTTGAAATCATTCATTTATAAAATCAGATTTGTTTTGATTTTAGGGCAGTTTCTCCTATATCCTCTTGCTTTTCCCTTCTTTTAAAAGCACCTGCTACTTGGTTTCTTCCTTCCTTTTTCATCAGTCACTGCCTTCAAGACCTGAAGTTTTCAGTGCTGCATTCATGATATCCTAAGGTCCCATTGCATACTCCATCATTATTTCCAGATGTAGTCTTTGTTTCCTCTGGCTGTTCTCCACCACAAACTCTGCTAGACAGTATTTTATACACAAACATTTCCGTCATGTGCTCTAGTGTACACATACAAACAGCTGATGCAGCAAGTGTTTGTTTGGTAGGAGGGGAAAGGAGGAGATAGGACTCACTCTCCTTGCATTCTCTCCTGCCTCAGAAGTTACCAGGAGCAGCGAGAGTGGGACAGCTGCATAAGGATGCTGGATCTGGAAGCTGGAAGTCACCCCCAGCATAGGCAGGGCTCTTGTCTGCAGCACCCAAGCCGAGGTGCAGGCAGGGACAGGGCCCGTCTACAGTCCTATGAACATAAAGCAAATGATAGGTGACAAATCTGGTCCAAGATCAGGGCAGAAGCCCAAGGAGCAAGACAGGAATGGCAAGGAGCACATCTCAGGCAAGTGTGGGTGCTCTAATCCAAGACACAATGGAGCCCCTCAGGTTATGGACTGAGAGGACCTGTCTGGCAGTCCCAACTGGGCTGGTCAGAGCAAGGGTGTCCATGGGTGCTCAGACTCCTGATAGTCATGGCTGGTTTTGTCTCCGAGCGCTCTTTTAAAGGGAGAGACAGAAGGTAACGTATGATCTGCTGCACTCTGGCTTCTGTAGCAAGGGTTGCTCGGATGCTGAGTTCTCTTACTTGTCCTTCATTTAATTTTGCCCCAGTGGCTGACTGTCCATCACTAGGTTGTCATTCTTTATCTTCTGCTCAATTATCACTCATAATACAACCCTCAGACTAACTGTTGCAACCACAATAGCAGCTAGCAAAGCAGTAAACATCTTTATTCAGCTCTTTCAGCAGAGCACGGATTGAAATCTTCTTTTAGACAAGTATCTCACAAAAGCAAGACAGGTTGTCTCACTGCCATATTTTATTTGTCAGATTGTATGTGTGCTAAGAAAGAAACGTTCTTCTGAGGAATATTGGCAATACCCATTTTCTTTATTGGTGTCTCTCATGAAAGGTTACCATTGACAAATGCTACAAGAAGTATAGCAGATAATGATTGCCCATGGTGCTCATTCAGCTTCTGCTCCACTCAATATTCTTTCTACATTTGAGAAAATTTTGCTTTGGATGTTGCAGTGGGTATCTGTAGTTTTCTTTGTGTGCAACTGACAGCTGTCTATGGGCTGACAAGGAGAGAATATGATCATGCCAGCATCGCAAAAGGAATAGAGAGAAAGTTTTATTAGTCCTAACTCAGTGATGCATCCTTTGGTACAGCCTCTGATGTGACACAATTGCTTTTAGATATAACTATCTGGAGGTGTGTTTCCCCAAATTCAGAGGGGTGAAATTACAGGAAATTGAATGTCATATATCAAAATCCAATTGAACCAGCATGAATGGATTCTTTAAATGCTCTGGGTAACCTGGCATGGCCTATGACTAACAGCAAAGACCAAGCTGTTCACCTGCTGATGGTTGTCTGCTAGGATACAAAGCACTGGGATACTAAGGCACAGGATATGCTCAGATAGGAGAGCTGAATCCTTTGGGCTTCCTTTCTAAATATACATTAGTCTTGGCTTTGAGAAAAACCTCAAGAAGGTTTAGAAAACAGGACAGGCTTAACCATTGAGATCTGAAGCATTATTCCCTTTATGCCTTCCTGGATAGGAAAATAAGAAAAAGAAATGGTCTAGAGAACCAGGAATTGTTCCATGGAGGTGCCTGTGACCTGTTGCTTTCACTGAAGAGCAACTATACAAGAAAACAGTTTCAGCATCATCTAATGACTTCATCAGTGACTTCATCAAGCCATAAACATTAGCTCTTTTACCAGGTAGCACCTAATCTGCAACACGAACTGGCCATGTCAGATTACCTTTTGATACTTTCGTTCCAATGGACTGGTTTACTCCTTGGAAAATTCTGGACTTGTTTTTCAGTTTGTCATTTGCAACATGCCTGCACTAAAATGTGGATGCATTTGTTAGTACATCTATGTTACAGACGATTCTTCTTTTGCCACTCTTTTCCTTCTTTTCCAGCATCTAAATGCTGTTTTCTTTTTTCTTGGTACCCCTTGTGTGTTTCCTTATTTCTAATAATACTAAATTCACTTTTCACAACAGTTAAAAAGACATCTCAGCTTGCTAACTGGTACAGAACAAAACCTCTGCTTATTTACAGACTCACATAATCAGATTTGTTTTGTTGTAGAAGCACATCCTTTGTTAAGTACATTACTAGGCTGCACTGTTTCCCCTTTCTTTATCATTGATTGAATTGGTTATTTAGTGACAAATATTGTAATGATTCTACTGATGTTTATGGAGCTGCCAAAGAGAATTCAATTTTTTTTTTTTTTTTTTTGCTGCCTTAGGAAAAGGTTTTATTTTGGTTTTACTTTCTGAACAGTTTTCTTGGTAACTGAACAAGAAAAAGAGAGAACAGTAGGAAATCATTAGTTGTTACTGACAGGTCAATGCAGTGAGATTTTTCCTATAGACTTTAGACTTACTGTGTGTTCAGAGATAAAAGGTAATATAATTACATGTTTTTTTCATGATCTTACTGTCCAAAGAGAATGTAGTTTTGTAAATAGGGTAATTTTTTGCTGAATGTAGCTGCAAGTGTTCTCAGAAACTGCAGATGTAGAAATATTTAGGTACTGCCATAAGGTTTTATACAGTTTTCCAAAAATTGGAGGCCAACACGCTGTTGTGCCTCTAATGTGAGTATGGCTGTTTATCTGTTTCATCTCAATTTTCAGATTATTGAAGTATCTACCAACAAGATACCTCTTTCCAGCAGGTGGAAAATTATTCTCTGAGTAAAGGAACAATTCTATGCCTTCTATGGAATTCTTTGACAGTGAGACAATACTGTATATTGTCATTAAAAAGTGTTCCCACAATTCAGCAGTGGATTTATCAGTTTCTATTTAACTTTCTTAAACTATGACCTTCCTGAAAATTATATTTGAAATGCCAAGTGATGTCAAACATAAAAAAAAGACATGCAGTGGTGGCATTCAGGTGCAGATGCTAGTTTTCAATTTTGAAACAGTAATCTTTGAGAAATTTTAGTGTTTGTCAATGAAAATATGCATTTTGTTGTCTCCTTGCATGAGGTCTGATACAATACGTTTTTTTTTAAATAGTAAGCTTTAATACAATTTGGATTAAGACCTTCATTCATGAATGTCCTGTACATTTGCAGATGATAAACAATATTTTTTGGCCTATTGTTTGGTTGCAGATTGTCCTATGAAAAAAACACTGCAGAATGAAAGTTACTATTGGAAACAGGGATGTTGTAGCATTTCTTCTAAACAGAAGCATGTTTAATGGTCAATAAAATGAGCTCTTGGCAGTCATTCAATTTGATGATTAAAGAATTCCTGCCTTTACAATAACAATGTTATAGTAGAAAACAGCATTAGGAAACTGACTACACTGATTGGTTTGCAATGAGTCATAGCTATGCAATTATGGCTCTGTAATTGCCCAGGCATGACATCATAAAGCAAACTGTCATAATATGGACCTAAAAAATATTTTAAAATATTATGTTTGGTTAGTTTAAAGAAGGCCAGTATCCTGTGAGTAACCTGTATGATGCCTGTCTTTTGCATGGTTAGATGTATCTATTGACAGGGGAGATTTCCACTGTAAGCCTTTGTGAGCCATTTTTCTGAAATCCCTTTTACTGAAGTGAAGAAATAAACTAAAATGAAATGAAATAAATCAATGAATGGGAGATCTCGATGGTCTTGGAGGGCAGAATGTTTTCTGTGGGTCTAGCTTTGATCTGCTTTCTGTCAAAAGCCATGAAAGCCTGAAGTATGTAGCTGTCTGTATGGCTAGGCTTTGCGAACAAAGATCCAGGGAGGGCTCCATCCACACTCCTCATCAGTGCCTTTTCCAAGCGCGCTGATAAAAAGAGGATAGCGGATAGCACCCTCGAGCCTGCGCTATGGATTTTTTTAGGTGAGACACAGCATGCACAGAGCTGGACCCACCCTTTAGTCTTAAGGTTCATCTGCCAGGGCGTAGCAAGCTTGGATGCTGGCAGCCAAGTCCTTAGGACGGAGGTTTAATCTCTTAGATGGAAGGCCTTACAGGGCTAAAAGAGCTCCATCTGCCCGCGTTTGGAATCAGAGTTGTCCTTTTCCTAGGATGACTGCCAGAAGGCTAATGAGCACATCCTACCCATCCAAGGATTATAGGAACATGGGTTTCACTCCCCACACTTTCCCGTGGGCAATGAGTTTAATGCTCCCTCTGCTGTCGGCACAGTTATCGCACCAGGGGCCACAGCAGACCCCAAGTGATTTTCAGACTGTGCCTGAGCTGTCTGTAGCTGACTGCATTTGACATTCCTCTGTCATCTATGAGCTCAGAGCACTGGCAGGTTGAGTATTTGATGACATCTTCCTATGTACTTCTGAATTCCTACATTGGGTTTCTAATTGCCAAACTACTGTACTCAAAATTCCTGCCCACCTGTTGAATAAATCTGAAGGTTTAAAACAGCATTAGCTGCTTCACGCTTCACAAGTTTTAAGTGTTTTTTCCCCTGAATATGTCCTATGACATTATAAAAAAAATTAATATATTCAAATAAAGGAAGACACTGTCTCTTAACTCTTCTGTCCATCTTCATTGCAGAACTTCTGCTTGACCCACTTCAATTTCTTGCCTGCATGTCATCTTGTTAGGAAAATACTGTTAATAAACTCACATGGCTGACCTGATGTATATTTGTATGGATGTGGATATCAGCATTAAAGCCCTGTATCTTTTTCTTGTTCTTCTGACCTATTCTATGAAGCTTCATCATTTTTCTTGTAATCAATCCCTGAAATTTTTATGAGTATCCTAAAGCCATTTTTAAGTGGACTACACTAGCCTGTGAGAAGTCAAAGGAATATGAATGCCAGAGGCAACAGAAGTACCTAAGATTTACTTTAATTACCCTCTTTCTCCGGTCATTTTTTGAGTTAAAAAGCTAGCAGTGCAAATTCAAAGGGATTCTAAAATTCAAAGGGAGAAAACTTTTTAATCCAAAACTTGAATTGGGCTCAATAATCTTAGAGGTCTTTTCCAAAAATAATGATTCTATGATTTGGAGATTTTTGAGGAGAAGAAATAGTTTTAAGTTTATCCTAAGTAGGAAGTGAATCTGCTGAACTTTTTGGGAAAAATGTGAGAGACAGACAGACCACGGTCAAACCCACACTAAAATCACAATACTCTGAGGGTAAGGTATATTGAGTTAATGTCATTCAGGATGTCTTAACTACTAGGCTATGGAGCCCGTGTCTCTTTTTAATTGCTTAATCCACTAGGATAATTCCACATGAGCTGCAGTGGAGCTTGTGTTGTTCATGTTCTCTAGCTTTGACTTTGGTTATGAAATTTTTTTCCAACCAAATATTCATCAGTACCTTGTACAATTCCATAGAAGAAAAATGAAACTTGGAACAATCTTGGCCATCCCTCATCAGCAACTTAATCAGTGCTTACCTCCAGCATCCAAAATGATCCTTTTCAGGTTTGATCAAGCAGAACTTCACTCTTCGCTCTTCCTGGATCAAAAAAATGCCTGAAATAAGACACTTTTATGATGGAAGGGTAGAACAGTAATAGGAATCAGCTGATTTTGTTCCTTTTTCTTTGCTGGAAGAGGAACAAGGACTTCATAAACAGGATGCAAAGCAGGGTACAAGCCTCACTCTTTGGTTGGTACCAAGAGAGTAAATATGAAATGCTGGGACCAAAGAACATGTTTCATTTCACGTGGCATCTCTGTTGGGGGTGGGTGAGAATAGTGATGGTAGGAAATCATTCTATCATACTAGTAAATTAGATTTCATAGGGTCTTGGAGCCTCAAATCTCCCACTTTCAGTCCTAATTAACAGCCTAGACTTCTGGCATTTCTCCCTAGAAATTGTAGTTCTGATACTAAATCTTTTATCTTAGTCTTCATGGACTGGTCAAAAGGCTATGTAAAAATCTTTGCCTCTCTGTGGATAAAGTGGTATCCCATGTGCACTTAAACTGTTGAGATTACCACATATTTTCTGGTTGGAACAGCGTATTATTAAAGGATATGCTCTGCTTTGTCAGTACATTTTTCCTTCCTCCTTTTTGTGGTTAGTGAGATGCCTGCTCTGGAGCATGAAAGTTCATCCCTGATCTACCTGGATGATATTTTTATCACAGCCCTCCAAGTAACCTATCCCTTTTTTATGCTTTAGCCTTGGTTCATTAACTTTTCACCTGGGGAATGTAGTAAACAGAGAAAAATCAATTCTGACTCAATCTAGCTCTCTAAACTTTCTGGAGTTCTTGTTCAACACTGAAACCATGACCCTGGAGACTCCTCTTTCATAGAGAATATATATTAACTTTGTCAGTCAGTCTGATTAAATCTCTCTTTCTCCCTCTCTCTCTCTCATGTCTTCAAGGCTCTTTTTTAGCCCCTTTTTATGCCAGTCCTTACTGAAATGTGATGTAACAGAACCACACCAGTTTTACCCTTAGGAGATAGTTGCAGATATTGCTTGATTGATGGCTACTCTCTTTTCTTACTTGGGCATAGCACTAGTTTCAAGGAAGGAAGAAAAGCTGATGGCAGTAAAAAGAAATTCAGAAAGAAAAGGGAGACAATGAGTAGGTCCCATTAAAAATTCACATTGTGCAGTAAAAAACAAAGTATCCCATATTCTGTAGTATAAACTACCTGGGGCAGTGAGTGCTAGGATTTCAAGGGAAGTCTGAATAAGACAATATATAGGACCTTCAAGATCAGAGGTAATTAAATCTTCTCCCAGATACAACACATCAGAATGGAATTTCTAAAACCCTCAGAGCAGAGCAATAACCTTTTTTTCACATTACTTTATAACCTACTCCACAAAAAAAAAAGGACACAAGACAGAAAAAAATCCCCCCAAAATGATAAAAGCAAAACTTTCTCAACAAATATTTAATCACTTAAACTTATAGGCAATAAAAAGCCCTGAAATATGTCTCATGTACAGAATGAAGTTATCTTCCAAATGGCAAGAGCCTATCTTCTGACACAAAGAATGCTACCTGATGTTGTGTCAAAATGCATTTTTATTACACTTTTAGGCCATATTCATCATTTTGTTTCTATGTGACAGGTAAAATATGAATACACTAGATTTGATATCAGTGTAACATAGCCTAGGTTAATTAGTCCTTACACAGCTGAACCATAATAGTCCTTTATTTCTCCTAGAACCTTATCCATCTTGGAGGTTTATACATGGCAGTGTATTGCACCATTCAGACATATCCCTCATGTAGATGTTAGTTGTTTATTGTATAGCAAAGCTTCTGGGAGTTCCATACTGATCTAAAGAGCATTTGTCCTCATGTAGAAATGGCCAAGCTTTGCAAGTTGTTTCTGAATTCTCTGTACTGTAATTTCAACTCAGGTGTAAATAGAGACTCTGAACCACGGGTTAGGTCTTGGAAAATCCTTTGTGAATGTGAACACAGGCAAGCTGCAGAATGTCTTTGGCTCTTTCTTTAAAAAGGACTTCTATGCTCGAGATATTGTTCTTAATCTGGATGCAATACTGTGAACTGGTATGTGTTTATGGAGGATGTTATGATATGTCATACAGAATGCAGTTTTCCAGTGTTTTCCTTTTTTAAATTTTTTTTTAATTAGCTTTCCAAGGAACATCCTCACATCTGAAATGTTTGGAAGAAGAACCAATGAATCAGTCTGTATGGTAAAACTGGAAAGGCAGTAACAGCTGCAGTGGTTATGTTGGTGAATATACACTCTCCTTTCTACTACTGTTGTACTTCCTGGAGTCCATACTATCCATAGTACTTACTGAGCATATTGAATAATATATGGTGCTAATGGGTAGTCTGGTGAGAGTAACATCAGAAAACAAGAGAAAATTTAATAGGGAAGTGTGATTGCAAGTAGATGCGCATCACTAGTTTCTAGGCTTGTATATGGATTTCAGACCTCAACATGAACTGTAATCCTGAAAAAAAAAAATGGATAACAACACCAGAAACACTGTAATAAGTGATGAATCTCTTTTGTTCACTTTGAAGCGGGAAGGATTTTTATATTGTAATAAACAATCTGATTTTAAGATGAGAAATAGAAGATGAAACAGTTGTTTTTGGAGTAATCTACAAGTAATCTAGAACTTGGAAATGTGACAAAATATTCCTTTTAATTTTCAAAAACCTAACCAGAAGGATGATTTAACCACAGAAATGGATTTCAACACAAGAAATTTCTTCCAGTTAGGAAGAACAGAGAACCTGTTCTCAAGGACAAAAATCCACCCTACGAAGTTAATACCAGTAGTATACGTGAACTAGTGTTATGCTGTCATAATGCTGTAGCTGCCTAACATTTGCACATGAAGTTTTTATGTCTGCATTGAAGAAAAACATCTTTCATAAACTGAATAGATACTCTGAATACACTTGTACTTAAAACTGACAACTTTTCCTTGGTCACATTTACAAGTCTGCAATAGTTTCATACATATAGTTGAAATATTTTACTTGAGCTGGATTGTGGAGAAAGCTGTAATGCAATCCTAGCAGTACTAACAAACCTATTAGATTGGAAAATATTTAACAAACGATGATGATTTACAATAAAAATCTGAGACTAGATATTTGGGAGGCAGGGAGCATACAGACTGTCATGAGATTTAAAAGACAATTGATTGTCTTTAGTATAACAATTAGGAGCAAAATGTAGACCTTTTGGCAATAATGAATGACAGGAGATGAATATAATCTTAAGGACCCACATTGTATTGTAACTAAGTGAGGACTTAGGACAAGGAGTCAGTCTGATGTTAAGCTAGCACTCCTATTCATTTGTCCTGCAAGAGTTTATGCAAAACAAACAAAACCACAAAAAACCCCCTAGTAACCCACACAAAACCCTAACTTTTGAAATCAGCACACCTTAGAAAGAAAAGCTTTCAGCTGACATGAGAGTTTGTGTAAATTTGAATGTAGGATTTGAACAACTAGCCATTAGAAGACTAGCACTGAAACACAAGCTGTAAAAATAAAATGTTAACTGAGTACAACTACCTAATATTAAGGCATGGAAACCTTTGTTTATTCTGTAGTAGCATCTGCCTAAAGCCAAGGAAGAGTTAGGCCAGGACCAAGAATGCGAAGAGGCTAGTTTGTGACAACTCCTAGATGAGCGTTTAGGACTAGATTGTG
This sequence comes from Bucco capensis, assembly GCA_013396975.1. Taxonomy (NCBI): domain Eukaryota; kingdom Metazoa; phylum Chordata; class Aves; order Piciformes; family Bucconidae; genus Bucco; species Bucco capensis. The sequence continues at coordinate 184,176 of VWZO01006683.1, read as the reverse complement.
AGGTGGAATACAGAAAAACTGAAGTTGTCAAAAATCAAAGTCCCTTATCTCAGATGTTTACTGACTAAATCTGTTCTCAAATAAAGAAAGTCTTTGAAGATATGCCCACATAGCATGGAGAAAGTCCACGAGAGATCTACAAAGATGATTAGAAGACTGAAGCATCTCTCTTACAAGGAGAATCTGAGAGACCTGGGGCTGTTTAGCCTGGAGAAGAGAAGACTGAGAGGAGACCTTAGTGCTTTTGAATATCTCCGTGGCAAGCATCAAGATGGGGTAAGGCTCTTTTCAGTGGCTCCCAGTGATAGGACAAGGGATAATGGGCACAAACTAAACCACAGGAAGCTCCACCTAAACATAAGGAAAAAAATCAGCATACCACAGAATCACAGAATGGTTTAGGTTGGAAGGGACCTCTGGAGGTCATCCAGTCCAAACCCCCTGCAGTGGGCAGGGACATCCCCAACTAAACCCTACGGCAACCCGGTATTCCCAGGTGGTCTCCCATCCAAGTACTAATCGGGCCTAACCCTGCTTGACTTCCGAGATCAGACGAGATCAAGCAGGTAACCAGGAGGCCACACACATGGATTTTGACCTCTGATCATGTAAGATCTCTATTGACATCAGAGCTCAGATCAGTTCTGAAAAATGTTCTGGACAGTCATACAGAAGCTGGAGATATACAGCATGCCCACTTCATCAGGCAAAAAGCCCATGACCTAAAGGACATATACATGTTTTCTCATGGATCTTCTGGGCATCTCCACACTGCTGGCAGATGTGACACAGAATGCAAGAGTGATCCACATCTAGAGCTAGAGCTCTAGAGCCACAGCTGGAGACAAAACAAAAAAAACAAAACCAAACTGAGAACACAAGCATGATCTTGCTTATTCATTATCAAGGCAACTCAGTACAATGCAGTATCAATAAAATGTCCTTAAATATTGCTTCCAACTTCAGATCTGTCTCTGTGGTGAGATGACAGACATGTTAGTCTCCTGAAGGACGCAGAAGAACAGAGATTCAATGTCAAATCCTTTTTTTATTTCTACTTTTGTGTATGTTGCCAGAAACTTTTCATTGCAGAAAACCTGCTTTGTGAAATTTCACTTTTAATATTAGTGGTCTTAAATCCAGCTGATAATTAATGTCCTTTTGAAAACATGAAGTCCTTTGGAGGAACAATGGAGATACTGAATTCAGTATTGTGGAATAGCAAACAATAGTACAGGCAGTAAATGGTTGCTATTGTATTTCATACTTTCTTTAGTAATTTTATTAATCTTTTAAATCATTTATTGTTTTATTGCTTTTATTTCCTGTTCATTATATTGACATCTATAGATGTCTATTTTTTTCTCAGTGCAAAAGGAAAGTTTATGCAATTGTTGTCTGAGTTGCCAACTATCTGTTTATTGAATTGCTTCTGCTTTAAAGAAGTGTAAGTAGCAAAGTAACAGATTCCTTTGCTGCTGACTAATTGACCAATTGCAATAACAAAAATATTGTCAGAAATCCTTTTTCTTTGAAATGTGAAACACTTGTAGTGCTATTGCCATTATCCAGCTTTAGGAAGGAAGGAAGTCTATGCTCTCTTATAGTAGAAGTGCTTAGTCTGTTGAATATCGTGGAAGCTGCAAGTTATTAAAAGAGCTGTTCTGCATTTTAGGACTGTGCTAAGGCAATTTGGAGCTGTAAGTAGAATATCATGTAAGTATCCCTACTGGTTCCACGTCTGAAGACCTGAGTTTCCATTTTTTTTTCACCTAAGGGAGCCATCATTTTCTCTCAAAAAGACCTCAGCAGGTGGCATGTGTATGCATGGCTGGGTTATACATGCACACTGTCCATTTCTGCAATGCAAAGGAAAGTCCATTTTGGGTAGATGCCAGCAGAAGCCTAGAGAGTAGATGCCAGCAAAAGTCCAAAATCTTGAGGTATCTTTTGAGATGCATAGTGCAATACTCCTCAACTAGAGCTTCACACAGAAACATGGTGTGTTTCACTGTCAGAAAGCATAATTTCCAAGAATTTTTGAAAAATAAAAATATTACTTTCAGAATCTTTCTTCCCCCTTCTAGTCACCTCAATGGATAAATCCAATGCCTCTTGACCACACNTGACGATGACACTCTCTTCTATGGGTGGAGTATTCTGACTGCATTGCACATCGAATCACTCTGTTAATCCCTTATTTGCTAAAGATATGGTTGGTGAAGTAGAGAAAATAATCTATTTTTCTCAGTTGCTGAATGCACTATCCTCAGTTTATTGTTCCACTTGGGTTTTGCTTTTTTTTTTTTTGTCGCCCCCCCCCTTTTATTATTCTAGGTCTTCCCACTGTTTATGAATGATAAAATAATACTTTTCTAAATGAAAGTTTAAACTGTTAACATACTCAATTTCACAAAACGGAGTTTGAGATGTGAGATCTTTGTGCAAATTATGAATGTGCTTCTCTTTTGACAGATGTTTTTCAACAGTTGAATGTCCTTAGTTTTTAAGCTGTAAGAAAGATAACTTCCACTTCTGAAGTAGAAATTGGTTTCATGAACCATTCTGTCTGTCTTAGAGCAAATTAGGGTTTTGTGACAGAATATGGATTGGTTCATGACTGATTAGGAAAGTAAGGAGCTATCAGTTATCCTCTATATCTTCTATAAGATCAAACTTGACTTTGTTTTTCCTAGCTCATGCTGGACAATGTCCAAAGTAGAATTCATGCTAATATTGAAGGGGACACATGGAAAAAAAACCATCTTGTACAACCCACTTTCTACTTATCCCAGCTTTTTTACCTTGGGTGAAAAAAAAATGAAGAATGTGTGCCTGAGCTAAGGTTACCAGTCCTTTCATAGCCTTGACCCTGGCAGAAAAATGCTCTCAGTAGCGGATGTATCACCCACTTCTTTTCCACTGAATTTGAAATTAATCACATTCAAAAATGTTGTCTAGCAGCAGCAAGTTTTGGCTACTGCTGTTGCTGCTTTATTGACTGTTAAAACACCTCTGAGCATGGCTGAGAGAATAGGGAAAAAAATAGAAACATTATTGTGTAATCAATTTAGTGTGTAGCAAGGTGATAATAGAATTGTAACTTACAGCAGCATTTTGTTGTCACAAATCATAAATGTTTCTTAAAGGAACAAACAGCCCACAGACACCTTCATTCTTTGAAATATTACTTTTAAATTCCTTGGTGCTTCATTTTAAGCATGTTTACTTCACTGTTAGCTCTGCATGACTGCCAGATTTAACTACGTTGATTGCTTGTCCTCAGTATATCCTCCTTCCTGGGGCTAACATCCTTCCTGATATGCCCTGTCAACTTTTGGGTTAGATCGACTTTGGATATGGATCTCCAGTTGTCTTATCTCTACCTATCAGGTAATTAATTAACCTCTCTGGTGAGCTTTGTATTCTTCTCAGTCTTTGATTGATCTTACAGTTTATCAGAATTGCAATTCATTAATATTGCACACATTTTGGTTAAGACTGTGTCCTCAGGGCTCCAAGGTTTTTCTTGCACAGTGTGTGCAGGAAAAGAAATATGATCTGCTTTTCAAATCAGCAAGTAGGAAATCAATGTTCTTGTCCTTTCTTGCATGCTTACTCCCTAATTTCCTTTTCTCTTTACTGCAACTATTGATGCCTGTAACTTTGTTATGCTTGTCTATTTTTCTCCTACTAGTCTGTCTAGTTTGACTCTCCCGTAGAAAATGTTCTCAGAACTTTGGCTATTTTTATAATTTGTTAACTATTTATTAGAGTTTTGTATCCTCTGCATAGAAGTTGAAGTCTAAACTCCTGTAGTCTTTTGGATCGATGCTTGTTGAAGGCTGGAATTTAGGTATGTATACTGAGAAGACTGGGTGACAATTCAGACAAATTTTCCAGCAAGAGATTAATGACCCTTAAAGCATTAGCTTTGCCTGTTGTAGTTTAGTGGTTTGAAGTCATCTTGTGGATGATTCTTAGCTTTGCAAGACTGTTCTGCCAGGTCCTTTCTCACCTGAATTTCTGTTTATATTGTGGAAGGAGTAGAAATAAATATTAGATGCTATTCTCTGAGAGGAAAGAGCACAGTGTCTACGACTTTGGAAAAATAAGTCACCAATTGCTACTCACTTGAAAAAAGGCTAAATTTTTATTGATGTAAAAAGATTGTGCTTTTTCACTTTTTCCATATTTATAACTTCATTCTTTTCAGCTTTTAACAAAAAAGTTGTCACCTTATGACAAAAACTCATGTATTGGAATTTTGTAGCTCAGTTGAAACCAGAAATACATCTGAGTGGTAGCAGTAACCTACCTGGGCTGAACTTCTTGATAGAATGCGTCCCAAGTGTTTCTCATCTGGGCTAGCATTACTACTAAAGCAAAGTCAGATGGTCCATGCCCACCTCTGAGCACTCTTTCAAACCCAGTGAGTCCAGCTTATATCCTGCTTTCTCTGGTCATACCTCTAGATCTTTCAAGAAAAGTAGCAAGCCTTTTCTTGTGCTACAGGAATGGTAGCAGAAGCTTTTCTAAAAGCTTGAAAAGCTTCTTCTTAACATGTGCATTTTAGCAGATGTCAAACCCTTGACTCACACTATTTAATTTAACAGCTGGGCAGAGTTTCCAAATCATCTACTGCTATGCAGTGATATCTGTAGATGGCCAGGAATTTCAATAAGCATTAATATCTGTAATTGCAGTCCATTTAATATTCTCTGTATTCTTATCAGGAATGTAATGTTCCCAGTTAAGTTTAGCATTTATACACACTGTGTAATATGCTCTACCATTCACATCCAGAATTCTTTAGAAGTAATAAACCTGTATTGTACATTAAAATGTGATATGGCTCCCAGCTGTACACTGCCCATTTTTTTGGCACTTGGAACCACACTTTATTTTCCACTGGTTCAGATGACAGACAGAGCCCATCTGAGGCAAAATGAAACAATTTCCAACTGGTGGGCTTGATAGTGCAGGTGACATTAAATAATTAACAAGTTCTCTTTCAAAACCATGCCTCATGCCTTAATTAATATTGCTTCTTAAAATAAGAAGTTGTTTACCATTGCTGCTTCTGCAAGCTGATTGCTGCTTGCAAAAAACATCTGAGACATGACTATGCCCAGGGGATTGCTTTCACTTCATTGTTTATAATAACTACAAACAAAGAGCTGCAAAAGCTCATCTCGCCATGAGGCGTCCTGACAATCTGCCAGTTTAGTCACCAATAATAATGAGACTGGCACAAGCAATAAGCTCAGTGCTAATCTAATGAGGGCCTGTTTCAATCGCCCATTGATATTGCAGCAGCTGCTAAGCACCCGATGGTTAGGATATACAAACAAGAGGTAAGCCTCCAACCAGTTGAAGGGTAATTACCTCCTCAGTATGGCTTTGCTCCTACCCAGAAGCTGTGTCACCTTCCATCTCTGCTCTCAGAGAGATGATCCAGGTCATCCCTGTCAGGCATAGGGTGTGAATTAGATGGGCTCCCCTGGCCATGGAGAAGACTGGAGAATAGGTGGAGCTGAAGCTGGAGCAAGCACCCATGCAGGGTGGAAGGTGTCTATGATTCACAGAGCTGCCTGTGCCCAGCCTGGGTGATGTCACTTCCGTCGCTTAGTTCCTGCGGTGAATGCAATTATGAACAGATGGGCAAATGACACGATTCCACTGCTAATGAACTTCCCTACTGGGGAAGAGGACAGTGCATTACCCTTTTGTACTTCAGACTCTTAATTATCATTCTTAGGGTTTGGTGTGGTGTTCTCTGTTTATTTTGATAATTTTTTTCCTTTTTTTTTCCCCCCAAGCATAATTGCCACACATCTTTGAATTTTAAATTCTTTCAGAGACAGTTAACTAGTTCCTGCCTAGTCAGGAAAGTTCTGAGGAAACAGCAAAACAGAAGGATTTTCTTTTTAAATGGAAACAACAATATTTAAATGCACATCTTAAAAAGACAAGAAATTTATGCTAGCCTGAGTTCTTAAATGATGTTTCCTTCTTTCCTCAATTCTTATTGCTCTCCTTTCCAATAAGTTTTCTCAAAGTTGCTTTTGCAGATGAAGTACTCATAGTAGTGGGGTTCATACATCATATCTGGAGGGATGAGTAGGGAGTGACTGATTTGGAAAGGATTAAATAGCATTTCTACTAAGCCAAAGCACAAGCAAAATGAAACCTAGAGAAGGTTTATGCTCAGGCTCTAACTTCTGTACTTCACAGAACTCAACTGGTAAAAATACACTCTGTAGCCTCTTGAAATATATATCAATATCAACATATCATGAAAGGAGTGGTGCTAAGCATCTCATTACAGATCCTTTCCCTCATTTTCAGAAATAGTGTAGAGGGGGAAGACTGGATAACTTCTGAGAAAAAAATGTCAATATTTCTATCATCATAGTTTGCATTTCTTCTTCATTTTGCAAAGTCATTGTTTTTTGGGTAAGCAATTTGGAAGCAGTATATCTATAGCCCAGTGTGTGATAATACCCTAATGTAAATTTGAAAAAAAGAATATTAATTTCAGAGATTCAGACAGTGGACTGTTGCCTCTCTGCATTTTTGCTTGTCAGAATTGTAAAGTATATAACTCGATTTCTTAATTTTCCACTATTGGCATGGCAGCAAATATATGTAAATCTCTGTATCATCTTTTAATCTTGCACTGTTACTATGCAGCTAGTGACTTGGTCTTACTTTATTCACTAATATGAGGCATCTAAGTAAGAAAGCTGATCTCTCCAGATTATTCCCTCTTAGCCACAGCAAGAGACAGTCAGCCTTCCAACAGAGTATTTCAGAGCACTTACGTTAGACATCTTAAAGGTAAACACTATCAGTGACTTCATAAGGAAGGAATAAAGAGGTCTGTTATGTCATAATGGAGTCTGTAAATGACTCTTTAATAGTGAGAAGCAATTGGAAGAGTTAATGTCCTAATACATTATACAACTGCAATGAATTTTAAAAGGCTTAAGAAAAAAGGGTCAGGATGGGGTGTGGGGTGTGGAGAGAAATAACCCTTAAGCTGTTACTGGTAATATTGGACTCACTTTTGTGAAAGCATTGAGGTTTGGTGCTGTAACTTTCCAGGAGCACAAAGAGGCTTATGTATTCAAAGTACCACAAACTGTTAATGGTTTCTACTGAAACAGATGGCAACATTATGATCATTTTTGCAATTAATGCTGACTGCAGATTGTTCTTGAGGCTGCAGTCATAGTTCTCCATCTCCTGTGTTACCACAGTACTATTCAGTAACAGAATTTATTTTATAAATTTCTGATAATGCCTTCTTCCCCAAGTATTCAAAATGCCTAATATATTTGGAGACAGTATGAATTGCCTTCTGCTACTTGCATGCCACAGATCTTGCAAATTAAGACATGTCTTTCTCCTGTAACACTGAAATGTACAAGAAGATGTGATCTCCTTTTTTTCCTGAATGTTAAAAGTTGTGATTAGAAAGCTAAGTGCATCTTAAAGATGCTCTTTCTGGAACAAACTGCATGGCTGCATATGTCTGGCACAATTGCACTTCTGATTTACTGAATAAGTGAATATCTTCTGTCAATTTATTTGAGTTTCTCACCACCCTTTTAATTCCTAGGTAATCTGAGTAGTTTGTTTTGGGTTTTTTGTTTGGTTGGGGTTTTTTTTATTATTTTTGGGGGGGATTGCTGTGTTTTGTTTGTCTTTGGGTTTTTTCCTTAACAAGTATGGTAAGTGCAATGCTCTTGCATGCGTCATACAGATTGAAACTCTCTTCTTTGCAATCTTTTCTCATGTGTCCAGCAAACTCTGTATGGACCAGAGACCTGCAGCAAAGAAGTCTTCAACGTCTTTACAGATAAATATAATTACACTGAGGGTGACACAAACGTTTCCCTCTTGGAAGTAGTATGGTGTAACATGAAAAATGGGGAGATTATTTTTCCAGTGAATCTAGATGGAAATAGAATCAGTGCCAGTGTCCTTCGTATATCAGTGAAATGCCTTGTGCAGTTAAAGTGAGATGTGAGGGTAACAGGCAGGACTATTCTGCAGGCACAGCTTAACTTCTGCCTTTAGAATTAACAAGCTGAAGATAAAGCAGCTCAAATGGAAGATTTGCAGAATAGCTGGAGAAAGATCAGCCATTGCTGAGACCAAAATCAAGGGACAAAGGTTTTGTGGAGCACCTCTGCATTGACCCAGCTGGGTTTACAGACAGCTAACTGTGTTAGCCAGCTGCAATAGCTCATCCCCATATCATCTGCCACAGCACACACACTCAAATGCCCACAGAAGGCAGTGGAGGAAACTCCCATTCTCTTCCCAAAGGAGTCAGGTTTAGATTCCAAGGAGCTGCTGAGACCAGCAGGAGCTGGAGCCAGAAATCTTCCAAGGGCCAGCATTTCACCACAGAGCCTAGCAGCTAGTCCTGCTCCCTGAGCATCGTGTGGACCATCCCATGCCAAGAGAGTCCCATAGTTGGTCTAGATCAAGCTCAGCATTCAAAGGAGCATGGCAGTGATCAAGGGCCCTCTGCCCCAGCAAAAGAAAAATTTTGTCACTTGAGTCACGGTGTTTTCCTGCTCAGTATTTAATCACAGAATCACAGAATCACGAAGACTGGAAAAGACCCCCAGGATCATCAAGTCCAGCCTATGACCCAATACACCCAACATCTAAACCATGCCACTCAGTGCCACATCCAATCTTTTCTTAAACACCTCCAGGGACGGTGACCCCACCACCTCCCTGGGCAGCCTATTCCAGAGCCCAATCACCCTCTGCGTCAGGAAGTGCTTCCTAATGTCCAGTCTAACCCTCCCCTGCTGCAGCTTCAAGCCATGGCCTCTTGTCCTGTCACTAGCTGCCATGGAGAAGAGCCCAACCCCTACCTGACTACAACCTCCCTTCAGGTAGTTGTAGAGGGCAATAAGGTCACCTCTGAGTCTCCTCTTCTTCAGGCTGAACAGTTCCAGTTCCTTCAGCCTTTCCTCATATGGCTTCCCCTCCAGCCCCTTCACCAGTCTTGTTGCTCTCCTCTGGACCCTCTCCAGCACCTCAACATCCTTCTTGAAGTGAGGGGCCCAGAACTGGACACAGTCCTCAAGGTGAGGCCTCACCAGTGCAGAGTACAGGGAGTACAGTAATGGGAACTTAGACCTAGAAGCCAAGACATTCTGGAGTCAGAAAATAGTGCTGATGGACTGCACCTTGTCACTGTGAGAAGCAATTGCACCTCCAGCAGTTTGCGGTGTTTTAGAAGGCATACCTTCCAAATTCAGCATGGAAAACAGCACAGAGTGGAAAACCTGACAGAATTCTGAGATGCCTCATTAAAAAGTGAAGAAGTTTTGTGAAATCCTGTTTGTTAGAAAAACTAAGTCAGGAATTGTTCTCTGAGATCTTATGAAGGTGAACAGTTTAAAGTGACAGGTTAGGAGAGTTCAGATGTTTGTTTTTTCAAGGATGGCATTGTACAGCTGTTATAAGAACTAAGAATCCTTCATAGAGTCATATCATAATAATAAGATGATAATTGTACAGTTTTTCTTGATATGTAAATTCTTGTGGTGAAAAAATGCTCTTTTTTCCCTGAGTATTACTGTACATTGCTGAATTACTTTGCTGTGTAGATGAAGTCTTTGTTTCCTGGGAATTGTTCTAATAAAATAGATAATGTATAACAATATTACAAAATGATTTTACTGTTCAGGAGCCATAGTAACCATTCTGACTGTTTGTAAACAATGGACATTTTTAATAACAGAAAAGTAGTTTTAAGAGGATTTTATTATTACTGCAAGAGAACAATTGAAATTTAATCTAGAGTAGTGAATAGCAAATCCAGTAGCTTTCAAAGTGAAAAAAGGTCACATAAACTCTTTCCAGTTGAGCATCACTGAGATGATAAAAGATGTAAAGGATTGAACTTCCTCATATACCTTGAAGATATCTGTTGAAATACATTTGTTCATGTTTCAAAGTTAACAGTTTCTGGTTTTCAGGAAATATACTCATTTGGGGCTAAAAATGATATCATTTTCAGTTTTATTTTTGCTAAATAAAAAGTAAGTTTGCTAAAATAAATTCAATAAAAACACTTCACAGCCAGAAATCTCAGATGGGCCATGAAGGTCTATTGCAGCAACCATAGAAAATGCTAATAAAGGTTTATCTTTGTATCTAACTTCAGAAATCTAGTGTAAATCAAACTTAGATCATAGAGTTGTGATTTAAGTGAGATAAATGGACTATTTGGAAAGATAGATCAAAATACACAGAGAAAATTTGTTTGGCTTAATGCATCAATAAATATTTAAACTCTTATGTGGATTATGGAAAGAAGTTTGGAGAATGTACAAGAAATCTCATTACCATCTGCCTTTTTTCCTTTTAGGAGAGATTGGCTAAAGAACCTTTTGTTTAGTCTGGGTGTGATGTGGTCACTAATACTGTACATAGGAACCATATGTACTGTATACAGCATACTTAGAATCATATGTATTTATACAAGACATCCACGAATAGGGCTTTCAATTTAAATAAATTCAACAAAATAAATTTTCAGCTGATGTAGAAGGGCAAACACAAATGAAAATGAGGAAGAGAGTCTCCAGAGAAACATCATGTGATCACTTTTCATTCAGTTCATTCATCTGTGCAATGGGTGGATTTATATATGCATAAAAAATTAAGAACTCTTTATCAATATTTTTTAAAAAGTGTGACATTCTTTAACTAAAGAGGTAAGTACCTAGTGGAGTTATTTATCCATCAAAAATTGACATTCATAAGCATTCAGTTTCCACCTTGAGTTGGATGCCAGGAAGTCACCTAACTTCCCTGTCCAGGTGATGAAACAACTTGCTTTTTCCATGTCTAAGACAATGTTTGCCTAGTTTATTGCTATAGATGCTACAATCACTCCAGCAAATCTACTGCAGTGATTATCTAGCCCTACCATTAGATTCTTATTCTTAATATCTGAATATTCATTGCTTCTAAAAAGAGGTTATTCTTCCTTCCTCTTTCTCATCTTTCTTCTAAGTCATTCAGACCTTGTTTCTTCCATTTTGTCTTGTAGACAAACTTCTCAGGAGCACTAATTGTTCTAATTGCTCTCCATTGCAGTCTATCCAGCTGCTCAACATCTTTCTTGAAGTCTCCAAAATTGGAGGTGAAGTTTTGGTAGAAGTTTTATACCAGCTAAAGCATTAAGACTGCTTTATGTACAGTCTTGCTGCCTATCTTCTTGTATGTGTATCCTCGGTGTGATAGCTTGGGTTGAATTTATTGACTCCTATTCAGCTCATATTTGACCCTAAGGCCCAGAGTCTTTAACTGGACTTCTATCCACCTAGTTGTTACACATGAAGTATTTAATAGAATCATAGAATTATTATGGTTGGAAAAGACCTCTGAGATCATTGAGTCCAACAATTAACCTAACAGTAACATGCATACCCCTAAACTTTGTCCCCAGAAGAACCACATCTACATCTTTTTTGAACACTTCCAGGAATGGTGACTCCACGCCTTCCCTGGGCAGCCAGTTCCAATGCCTGATAACCCTCTTGGTAAGGAAATTCTTCCTAATAAATACTTTGAACCGCCTTGATGCAATTTGAGGCCATTGTCTCTTCTCATATCACTTCTTAATTGGGAGAAGAGACTGACTCTCACCTCACTCCAACCTCCTTTAAGGTACTTGTAGAGAGAGAGAAGTTCTCCCCTGAGCCTCCTTTTATCCAGACTACACAAGCTCGGTTCCCTCAGCCACTCCTCATAACTCTTGTGCTCTAGACCATTCACCAGCTTTGCTGCCTTTCTCTGGACTCATTTGCAGCTGATTAATCCTTTATAAATGTAGTATCCTGTGCTTGAACCTCAATATTTCTTAATAAGGAAACACTGCATGGTAGAAAATTTCAGATCTGAGAGAAGGCCAGATATTTCTTTTCGTGTATAATACTAGGTATTTTTGTCAGTTAGCATATACTGCTTGTTTTTATTACTTTACCAATGGAATCACTACTTCATACATTTATCAACTCCAAAAAGAGCTAGCTAAACAAAAATATTGAGTAGTAAGGTCATCATTCAAAAACTGATTAGCTTCAGACTACTCAAGAAAGCTTGGATGAAAGGGAGCAATACAGACAGAGGCATTTGTGTTCTCTTGTATCAGTATCCCAATTTAATGTGTTCTCAAATGAACAAATTACTCTTTGCAAACTATTTTTTCCATTTCTTTTGATTTTTCGAATCAGCTGGACAGTTTTGTACACATCCAGATTGAAGTGCTACTTATCTTTCCCTGAGACACAAGCAACTAACTAGTGTTTTAAAATGATAGAAAGGAGCTAATTGTAAAGAAGAGAGATTCATGACACAGTCTTTAAAACAACAGATATTGTGTGACACACCACATAGTCTAATTTTATTTATTGTTAGTGTATAGTAGAAGACTAATAGTGCTAGAGATGAGCATAATATACAGTGTTAAAGGAACATTTTTAACCATATGGCCTCATCTTTGGTTAGCTGGCAAAAAAAAACACAGACATATAACACTGTTTAGTTATTTTTACATGGAAAATGCATCCAGTAAGCCTACCATGTGAGAGACTGATGCAACTAGAGCAGTCAATCAAAGATGAAATCGAGCTGTACAATGAAAGAATTAATTCAGACACTAATAGACAAGAGGAAGAAAGCTTACATCCTGAAGTAGGAGATTACCAGCCATAGCAACATAAACAAACACTTCTTGATGCATTTATTTTCCAGTTATATCAGATTATTTACCAAACAATGTAGGAGATGAGGATTTAGATTACCTTGTATTTGGCTTGTTTTTAGAACCACTTTGTCGTTGTTGTTGGTTTCTCTTCCAAATGGCAATCTTTGCCAAAAGAAATGGTCCACAATCTAATCATCATGTACATATATACACAGTTAGCAGGCTCCTCACTGCTGGTCTTTTGTTCCATTATAAATGTAACACGTTTGAATAAAATGGAGTGAGGAAAAGAAACCTAGTATAATGCTTTTGCTCTGAATAGTGCTGTCAATATACTGCAAGACTTTCTCTTTTGTGTGCATTTTTGTTTTTTGATGGCCATCTCCTACAGGAACTCTGTCCTTAAATTTCACATACTGCTAGAAAGATGAAGCAACAATCAAGCTTGTGTATGCTTGTCAGATGCATTAATATATTTTGTAAAGACTATTTACAATGAATGGAAAGAATCTATGCTGATTAAAAAGCAACAAAAGGAACTTCAGTTTCCAAGGCTAGATGACACTTTCTAAAGAAACCAAGAAACATTACTGTGTTGTCTTTGGCTGGTCTATGGAGACATGGGTTTATCACTAGACTAGGAAGAATTCTGGAGATGTGATAGGTGAATGGAATATGGTGGAAATTAATGCCTCAGAAAATACACTCAGAACAGGCAACATTCAAGATCATGACAAAAATGTCTCATTTTTTTCTTTGCAAGCCACATATATTGGAGTATTTGTGAAAATGATCTGGCTATTTAACACATACGTAAGGTCTTGGTTTTGAACATTTTTAACTGACCATAGCCTTGTTTCTGTGATCCTTCCCTTCTAATGCAAATAGAAACACAATTATCAGCTGCAGCTGGTGCACAGCCAAATGAATTTAGGACTCTGATTTTAAATAAAAAAATACTCCAGAGAATTTTATGCAAAATTGTTAGCTTATGCATCTGCACTTTTTGTAATATTACATCTCTTATGTTTTTATAATACTGAAGAAATGGTAACTGTCTTGGGATATGTGATAGTAAGCAATTTCTTTTCTATGATCCCAGTCAGACTAAATACTGAGTGCATAAATGGCTTAATCTTCAGGATAGTTCCACTCTACTGATTTGCTCACTTAAGGTCTTTAGTACTTTACTGCCCTAAAAACTCCACTTGTCGTCTCAGGAACTACATATTCCATTACGTGTGGCAGGACTTCATAATCACCACAAGATATAGTCTTTCCTCTTTTCCAGCTAATCCACTGACACTAAACTATTGTTTCTCTCTAGACACAATGGAGTTACTCATGGATTTCTGTAGATACAATAGAATTACTCATGGATTTTGAAGTTGCAATAGTGTAATATTAGGAGTACAATGCTTAAACCTATGTAATGTAACTGTAGCATATAGTCTTATTTGCCCCAGGTCTGAATTTTCCAAGAAACTCTCTTCCATTCTATATGTTTTAGTGGTAGCTCAGATAGAAAGAATGAGAATGGATGATTTGTAGTGTAGTCATAACAAATGGCATCAACATAATTAATATCCTTGGAAATGTAAGTCTCATATGAGTTCAATATGTTTGCTTTACTGCATGGTCAAGTTTGCTATTTTTAAAATGCAAGCTGCCTATATATATTTATACATTAAATAAATATACACACTTTACACACACTATTTATACACACATTAAACATATACACACATTTCTACACTTTATATATATTTAATGTATTGTTTATATAGATACAAAAACATGTTTATATGTGTTTAGGTCTGCTTTTTGTTCAATCACATCTTTTTAATCTTTGTTGATAACTTATATTCATTGCCAGTATATCATTGAGTACTAGATCAAATTGTTATGCATTTCATTACTTTTTAGCACTGAGAAATATGTTTTATTAAGTAAAACTTGAGACTGATCTGGAGCTAACCTTCTGTATCATCTCCCCACCGTAGATCACTGGCACAGTTCTTTCAGCTTTCCGAAAGAATTATGTGAAAAACAAGGAATTCCCTCCAAGCTCTGCAGGAGGTTTATGGTGTTATGCTGAGTGTGGCATGTAAATATGGACAGTTTTCCTGTTTCTGGAATAAGTATCATTTTTCTTCTTGCAGTCCCCAGTTCTGGCTTCCTTTCTAGCTAGGGTGGGAGCCATCCCTTCCGTTACTCAGACCACTGACACCATGCACTATGGTAGCAGTGCAGCTCTTTTATGTAGGAGGCTAAGGAGGAATCCTCAGATGAGGTTGCCATGGCAAAAGGCAGTCCCTGCCCTGTGCTATTTACACTGCATTGTGAATGCTATGCACGAGCTCCACTTTTTATCTTCATTTGTATAATCAGTGATTAATTTACTGTGACTTAATTCTCAACAATGTATTTAGACTTCGCACACTTCATTTAAAGGCTACACTTTATTGTCTTCAAATCCATGTGAAGATAAAGGCATCTTTCTCAGTAGTGAGAGGGCTGTAGTAGGAGGGGCTATTTTTTTTTCCTGTGGCCATTAAATCTGTCTACAAGCAGGGCATTTTCTAAGCATCTGCACTATAAAATAATATATAGGAAAATTTAACTGCATAATCAGGAGTCAAAGGCAACTGTAGCTACAGCAAGTCTTGTCAGATCGCTGTTTTGTACCAAAGGATTTGGGACCCTTCCTGTAGACTGATGGAGGGCTTGGCTGTACCTCAAGGTGACACAATATCCAGAAGGAAAGAGGAGAAGGAAACTGACTGCATCACTAGGCAGAAGGGTCTGTCTTTCAGCTGGTGAAGCAGCACTGACAGCCCTACAGGGATCTCTTTGCTACTTTTGTAAGTGAAGGTGAGGTACCAGGAGGGCTGTTGATGACAGAAATGGGGTAGAGGGAGATTTTTCTTGTAGGTAAGTCTAGTTGCAGAGGCTACCCCTGATATCTAGGGACAGTTAGAGTTAGCAGAGTTCAGTGCAGCCAACATCACTGCAGAAAAATAAAAAAGAAAAAGTAAACAGAGTTTAGGACTCATACTGAATGTTTCAAGAAGTGGAAAATCTAAGAATTAAGTAATTTATTTAAAAGTCAGTAAGTGAAAACCCCCAACCACTTTATTAACTCATCTATTGGATCAGCATACTGTTTTACTTCTACACTTTCTGGCTCATGCACTAGTCTTTACAATATGTAGAGCAAAGTGATCATACCCCTGCTAGAGGCAGCTTGGTATCTTCTGGCAACAAGATAGTTTCTAACATGATTTCAGTTGTGAGAGGGGAATTTACTGACAGCTTGCTTCCATTCCCCCCCTTAGTAAGATGACACCAGCAAGTATTGCACATTAGAATATCTTTTCTAGCTCTTTTGCAGCGTTTTGCTGACAGTTTTATGTTAGGATCTTTATCAAATGACAGTGCTTTACAGTCTTATTGAATTAAAAGGGGCTTATGGTGTTTTACACATGAAACAGTACTGAGAGTAAAATGAAATTTTCTGAGGGCTATATTTTACAGTATATATTATAGCTGTTCACATTTCTCTGTACTTACAAAGAGCATACTGTCCTATCTTAAAGGAAAAGTCCACTACTAAACCATGTCCCTAAGTACCACATCAATACATGGTCTTTTAAATTTAACCTGCAGGGATGGTGACTCAACCACTTCCCCGGGCAGCCTGTTCCAATGCTTTACAACCATTTCCATGAAGAAATGTTTCCTAATGTCCAATCTAAACCTCCCCTGGTGCAACTTGAAGCTGTTTCCTCTCATCCTTTCACTTGTCTACTGGGAGAAGAGACCTACCCTCACCTCGCTACAGCCTCCTTTCAGGTAGTTGTACAGAGTGATAAGGTCTCTCCTGAGCCTCCTTTTCTCCAGACTAAACAACCCCAGTTCCTTCAGCTGCTCCTCATAAGACTCATTCTCTAGACCCTTCACTAGCTTCACTGCCCTTCTCTGGACACGCAGTAATGCCTTTATGTCTTTTTTGTAGTGAGGACCCAAAACTGAACACAATATTTGAGGTGCAGCCTTAACAGTGGTGAGTACAGGGGGACAGTCACTGTCCTTGTCCTGCTGGCTGCATTATTTCTGATATCAGCCAGGATGCCGCTGGCCTTCTTGGCCACATAGGCACACTTCTGGTTCATGTTGAGCTGGCTGTTGACAAACACTTCTTGCCCATTTTCTGCTGGGCAGCTTTCCAACCACTCTTCCCCAAGCCTGTAGTGTTGCATGAAGTTGTTGTGACCCAAGTGCAGGATCCTGCACTTGGCCTGGTTTAACCTCATACAGTTGGCCTCAGCCCATTGATCCAGCCTGTCTAGATCCCTCTGTGACCATGTGACCATCTGACAGCTGGATCTAACTCCATTCATTACAACTCTTCGGGCTTGACCATCCGGCCATGGTTTAACCAGTGAAGAGTACACCTCTCCAAACCATGAGCATCCAGTTATTCCAGGAGAATGCTGTGGGAGATAGTGTCAAATGTTTTAGTAAAGTCTAGGTAAACAACATTCACAGCCTTTCCCACATCCACTAAGTGGGTCACCTGGTCATAGAAAGATCAGGCTAGTCGAGCAGGACCTGCCTCTCATAAACCCATGGTGACTGGGCCTGAACACTTGGTTATCCTGTAAATGCTGTGTGATTGTAATCAAAATGATTTGCTTCATAATATTCCCCAACATCAAGGTTGGATTGACAGACCTGCAGTTCCCCAGATCCTCCTTCCAGCCATTCTTGCAGATGAGTGTCATGTTTGCTAATTTCCAGTGCACTGGAACCTCCCTGGTTAGCTAGGACTGCTGATAAATGCCTGAAAGTGGCTTGCTGAACACTTCTTCCAGCTCCCTCAGTACCCTTGGGTGGATCCCATTTGGGCCCCATAGACTTGTGTTTAAGTGATGTAAAGTACTACCACGCTGGGTCACATTAAATATCTTGTCTGTCTCTGACTTCAACTATTAGCAGATATTTATGAAAAAGAGCAGGATATCTGGTATTTGTACAATGATCCTTCATTTCTTGTGCTCTCTGATCTTGCAGTAGTCAGTAGCTCCTTGGCTTTTGGACATACAGAGTTTGGAGTGAAAATACAACTGTATTTAACAGTTACCTCTCAATCTTATCCTTCTTTCTGCCTGTAAGAGTCCTTATTAGCAGCACAATTGCATACATCAAGATATCACTTGCCTAGACTGAGAATAAGGCAGTTAAATAATTCATTTGGCAGCAATGATCTCAAAACAGAGAACTTCCTTAACCGTAGACAGGCCCTTACCCAGACTATGCAAAAGGAAAGAGAATAACTAGATCAAAACAACCATAGAGGAGGTGGCTGTGGCATGTCTGCTTTTTGAGCTATGCATCAGCCAAGCCTGTGTTGGAAGCCTCATCCACCCCTGTAAGAGCCCCAGCTCTCGGAGTTAACAGCATTTAAGTGTAGCTTTGCAATGAATTTCAGTGCAGACATAGTCTATAAAATAAAGACTGAGATCTACAAAAGATGTTCAAATTCAACATTCTGGTTCAGGGCCCATGTCTAGTTATGTCATTTGTTAGCAGAGCTTGAAATTTAGTAAAAGTTAAACAGCCTTTTGTATTTCTCTCCTCTCTACAAATTTAGCAGTTTCAGCACTGCACAGCTGTCAAGTAAAAAACATTTCAGCCCGTAGAACAGTGAAAGGAGAAAATCCATTCTGTATAATAAATGACCAGTCCCTGTTATGACATTTATCATGTCTTCACTTATAAGGAAATATTGGATGGTCATGTGCATCATAACTGAAGTATTATCCATCACATATCTTCCTCCATATATAGCTGTGGAATATTTAGGTGTGTATTTGCATATCTACATCCATATAAAGACAAACTAAAGGCTTGGCTCACAAGAGATTTCTTGAGCCAATAAATTCATTCCTTACAATGTAGGAAGACTGTACACTATCCCTAAACTTTGCTGACTGATGCTATCTATTTAACCTTGAAGACCTCAGGTGAAGGTGAACAAACAGCTAGCCTCTGTGACTTATTCCCTAAAGCCTAGACTTTTCTTATAAATGTCTTAAGTATATATATATCTTAGGTATGCTTTCCTCACTGGAACTTCCCAGTAAAATTACTTGTTGTCAGTTAATGAAGACTAAGCAAGAATTGCTCACTGTCCTTTTTGTTATATCCTCTAGCCTATTTTCTCAGCTATCATGCCTCTCCAGCCTTTTTTTTTTTTTTCCCCTAGAAGATGTCTTGGGATCTGTTTTCTAAATGCTTAATAATTTTTAGTTTTGTTCTGAACTCTGTAATTTGCCTGCCATTTTTTCACGTGTAATGCTTAAAAGTGAATGTAGGACTCCAGCTAATGCTTAGTAAGCATCAACTAGAATAGGGTAATTAAATCATTTGGGTTTAGGTTTATTACTCTTAATACAGCTTAATACACTGTAGCATTTACTTCTCTTCAACATTTTTTGTTTCATTCATTGTTGTGAAAATGCTGTTTGTTAGACTCATTAGTACTTTGCCGCCAGCATAAACTCTTGCCCTTCTGGTGCATCTGTCTTGTTACTCAACTTGCTTCTATGTTTGAACACAAGATTATTCATTCACCTTTACACCTCAGTTACACATTGACCCTATGGAAGAATTTTTTTGTTAATTTCAGTTATTAAATAATTGGGATTTTATTTATACTAGTTAAAACCTGTTACGATGCTCTGTATGTACCCTCAAAATAATTTATTGTCTCCTAGCTTCAAATCAGCTGTTAGTTGGTTTCATGTATGTTCTGCCATACCCCATGGTCTAGGATGGACTCCATGTAGAAACTTGCTTGACATTTGTGTCAATATGACAATAGATGGGTTAATAATTACTTTCAATATTTGACTTACTTTGACCAACTGGGGAACATTTCATTCCTTCAACCTTCCTGTTGACTTCAGTTGAAGTACTTGTAGCACACAGTAAGTTTAGTACTAGTAACCTGTAATTTCTTTCTTTGTTGTTGCTGGTGAATAAATGAATTTAGCTGACTATTCTATCAAAGCATCCTTACTATTCCTAGCAGGTAGGTTTCTGAGTCACACTGACATTTAAGTAGAATCAAGTGCTTTGGGGGGCTCTCACTTGTCAAAGTAAGGCATGAGATAACACTTCCTATTTCTCTGAGTGTGTGTATGACAAGGAGAAAGAGAGGGGGGAAAATTGGAGGAATGCAGGAAAAAAAAGTACATGCTGGCAAGTTTTCAACCATCTGTATGTTCAAAGATGGCAGGTGTGTTACTTGGGAGTTTCCATGTGGCCCAAAGGTAAAAACTGGATTGCTTCCACTCTTTTGTGCTCACTTGCTTTTTAACAGAGCACTTAAGAACTTTAAGCCTTGTGAGGAGTGATAGGGCCATTCATCCCTTTGACAAACCTTTTTATTTCTTTTTGCAGGTATGTTAGGAGGAGAGTGGGTTTTCCTCTTAGCCAGCCAATGTAATAATTCATATTCTGCTATCTCTAGTAAATATTTTTAAATTCAGAAATAAACAGAAGAAGAAAATATATCACAAGCTCTTATAGAATTCATTTAGTCTTCGGTTTCCTCTGCAGTCTTCATGCTGTGATATCTAAAAATTTATGGATATTATACAGGCATTACAGTCAAACCTTTGGCATTCCAACCTTCACTTCTGTAGCTCTAAGCCCTATTAGATAAACATCTACAAAAAGTAAGGAAAAGCATAGGAATGGAAAAGATCCCAGGGAAGTTTAACTCATATCTCTGACATACATTTGTATTAGATTATGTCAACTGATGAAAGTCTCAAAAACTTAACATCACAGTTATAAATAGTAAAATCCTAACTGCTTATACTTCCAGTGACCATAGGAGACAATTAACCAATGGCCAACAGTCATTTTCATTTGCTCGTATAAACATTAATTTTTGTTCATGATTTTTAATATGTGTACCAAAACTTGCCCTCAGTACCTTTGATGAAAGAATTGTGAGAGAATTATAAGTCTGTGAATTCAATCTGTCATTCCTTCAGGATCATAACTCAATGTTTCTGGAGACAAATAAAGTAAGATGCCGTTCTTTCAGGTGTGAATCACTTCCCTACTGCTCCTAGTCTGAGTAGTGCTGACTTTCTGTACAAGTCTTACACAGCAAATAAGCTATAAAACCTTCTTAAAAAGTAGATGGACTATACAGTGCCTTTTGTTTGAGAAAAAGTGAGGTTGTCTTCAAGGCACAGTGTTTTAAGAGACAGCAAGCTTGTGTGTGCATTCACTGCAGTAGGGAAACTTAGAAAACCACTTGATGCACCCTAAATCCTACACTGTTTTGGTTTGTGTTCTGGTTTTGTTGGGGTTTTTTTGTTTGTTTGCTTGTTTGTTTTGGTTTTGTTTGTTTGTTTTTAATAGATACTGTACAAATATAAGTCAGAAAGACATTGGTCTCTGTCTCTGTAGTCTAGCTGATGTCAAGCAGACTGTATTTTTCAACTAGACTGTCTTAGACTGTCTTATTGCCTGTCCAACTGAGCTGAAGTTCTGATATTGCAATAAAAAAAAGTGCAAGAGAGAGGGTACTGCTGTTGAAATTTAATGGCTAGTTTCAACTAGGGACTAGCAGGTAGAAAGATTCAAGAAACAAACTCTAAGAAAGGCAAGCACTGAATCAANAACCATTCTATGATTCTATGATTCTATGATTTGGTCTTCCTTCTTCTAAGACTCAGTGGAAATGATCCTATAAATCCAGTCCCCTTCTGCCATGCCTATTTAAACTGTAAGCTCTGGCATTCAGCCTGTAAAACAGCACCTAACACTGTGAGAGCGTCATCTTTTGGTGGTGACCTTTCAATCTGTTACTATCGTGTAAACAGCCACAGTATCTTATGCTGCTGCTATTAATATTTTCGGATTTTAAAGAAGAAAAAAATCTTTAATGCCATTGCTATGGTAATATTTATTTGTATTAGGAAATTCTAGCTCACAACAATTGAAATGAATATCTGGTTTCTCCAAGTTAACTTGAAATTCCAAACAATGAGTTTTGATAATTTCAGTGAATCCTGATGACTTATCAAATATACAAATATCTGATTGTTTCATCCTGACAAGAATTATGCTATGAGTTATACAATGTTATTTGGTTTTATGAGTGTCAATAATAAATGACAAAAGAAAGTCTCCAGTCAGCTTACCAAGAAAGGTCCAGATCAGGCTTTAGGAGAACAAACCTCTGATGCTTATTCTAAAAAATGGCAGATGTTGAGTTTAGCTGTCTCTAACAAGGCCATTGTTATTTTGTCAGCATGAAGATATCTCAGTGGCAACAGGTTCACTTAAACAACAAAAAAACCTCCGGAGATATTTTGCTAAGTTTTGCATACCATTTTCAGACATTTGATACTGGAATTTTGGCTTCTAAGGTGAAAAAAAAAAAGTTGAAAACCTTATTCCTAGTTCTTAAACTGTTGAACATAGCCATATTGTTAACTGTATATTAGATGCACTCAAAAGTAAGAACCTAAGTCATTTATTACATGATTGTAAGCTGGAAATCTATTGCAGAGCCAAGACTTGCACTTAGATATCATTTAACACAAATCCCTTTAACACAAACAGGCCTCCACTTTCCTAACCCGTTCTTTTCTTGAAATACATATATGTATACAAAACATATGGTTGGTGTTTTGTAGTCTTGACAGAGCATTTGTGTTTCTAGCAAACAGTCAAAAGCCCTAACACTAAAACCCTTATGTGCACATTTTTGCTAATGCTTGAATTTGGTTATGTCACTTTTTATATAGCTTAAAATGATGTACAGTCTAGTTCCTAAGGCTTGTTGAAACCTGCAGCAGTCTTCAAAGAGTGAAATATCATTAAAAAGAAGCCAAGTACAGAGGTATCTGAAAGTTTGCTCTGAATAGAAAAAGAAATCCAAATGACGTTTCTTGCTGTGAAGATCAACTTTTCTCTGAGCAACATTTTCAAATTATTTACTAGTTTATCTATAATTGATGTAGAACACTGCCAAGCAATCATTTCTTCAGTGTCTTCTTGGTATCCCCAGGCAGAGTTTGCTGTAACAAAGAGACCCTTTTCTGTCTTAAAAAAACATTTCTCACAATGTTAACAGTCAAATTAAAATAATGTTGTTTTTTAATTTATCTTTTATATAAATGAAAGCTTTCTATGTTCTTCTTTTCACAAATTTTCTTGTAAGCTGCCATGTTATTTTTGCTGATATGATACTTATATTCAGTGCTGAACATCACTGTTGTCAAATGTGCTGATAATTCCTCTGATGTCAGTGACAGGAAGATTGTGTCTTGTTGGTAAAGAAAGCAGATGCCTTGGGCATGTTGAAACTGAGAAATTAGATTCCCCTAGGAGAGCAACCATGTGAAAACTGAGCAGTTACCTCCCAAGGAGGAGCTGGTGAACTGATTTATAAAAAATGAGAACTGACACCTTTGCTTAAAACTAGAGTCAAGCATGTAGAATAGTTTGTAGAAGTGTTTTAGTGGGACAGATGCTGGGGCATTTGGCAGAATGAGTCTGCTGGGGTCATTGTGTTCTGTTTGTGCTACTAGGAAATAGATACTAGAGGCTGTGTGTCCTCCTCACCTATTGTTTGGTCCAAAATCACATTAGAGATAGATTCTCACTCTGTTATCTATCTTCTGGAGTTCTACTTTTCCTCCTAAGCCTATCCATTTCCAGCTCTGCCAGATCTATTTGAATAGAATCATTTTTATTTCAGCACATTGACATCTCTTATTTTCATAGTAGAGTGACTCAGCAGCATGGACACTTAGGTTCTTAACTTACATCCATGATGGAGCAGATGGGATTGGGCCTTACAGGTAACAGCCAAATGATAGTTCTAATTTAAATGTAAATATTTTTATAAAAAGCACTGCTGGCAGCTTATTTATTGGGATGGATCAACATTTTAAACACTGTTCAGAAAAGTGAGGAGACTTTGTTTAAAGGTAGAACTCAAAAGAAGAGATGAAAGTGTATGCCAGATGTAGTGTGATTTTCCAGACGTAGAACAGATTAGGAAAAAGAATTGAGAAAGGAAAGAAATTAAGCCCATAACGAAGGCAGAGATTATTCCACAACTACGTTATCTTTTATGCATGAGCAATGGGAAGACTATTCAAAGCAGGAGAGTATAAGAAAGAATTTTCCCGAGAAATTAATGTATTTAGGAAACAGCATTATGCTGAGTAAAATATTAGCTAGAAATAGAACTGCTCTTATGACAGATATTTAGTATTAATCTTCTAAACTCTTTAGAGCAAATGTTGTTCCTTATGTTCTGTTTCTTGGAATTTGAAAATGAACATCAGAATAGTTTTCAATGGTTTGATGTGTTTCTGTATATCTGCACAGTACTTGATCCAAGGAATATGTGTTTTATCAGCTGTAAAACAGGACTGTATGTTCTTGTGAAAAATGTGGTTTCAAAGATGGCTCCATAAGTAACTGCTGAATTCAGGTATGGAGTGTGTCTCTGTCATGATGTAACTCCAGTAGGCATCTAAGCCTCACCCAGCCACTCACTCATTCCCCCTCAGTGGGATGAGGAAGAAAATCCAATATAAGTGAGAAAACTAATGGGTTGAGACCAAGACAGTCTAATAGGCAAAGAAAAGCTGCACGTGCAAGCAAAACAAAACAAGGAATTCATTACTCATTCCCAACAGCAAACAGAGATGTTCAGCCATCTCCAGGAAAGCAGGGCTTCATCATGCCTAATAGCTGCTTGGGAACACAAACGCCATAACTCTGAACATAGCCCCTTTCTTCCTTCTTCTTTCTCTATCTAAGCATGACATCATATGGTAAGGAATATTCCTTTAGTCATTTTGGTTCAGCCCTCCTTGCTGTGTCCCCTCTCACCTTTTTGTGCACTCGAGCCTACTTGTTGGTGGAGAGGGATGAGAAGCAAAAAGGCCTTGACTCTGCGTAAGCACTGCTCAGCAATAACTGAAACATCCCCGTGTTATCAACAGTGTTTCCAGCACAAATCCAAAACATAGCCCTATGCAAGTTCTTAGAATTCAGTGGAAAAGAACAGTTTGTGTGAGGAACCATAATTCAACAACAAAAGGGTATTTAGTTTCAGACATGAATAAAAATGATGATGAAAGAATGTCAAACACTGAGCTTGGAAAAAGAAGGAATTAAAAGATTAGTGCAGTATGAATCTCTTTTTCCATCCTGACAAGTCTGGGATTCCTTTGCATGTTGTTGGGTACAATCTGTGAGAGAAATGTCATGTACAATGAGAGGTAACAACGATGGGAAAAAAATAGAGTTATGGCCATATCTGTAACTCACAGAAATAGATGGGATTATTTCTTGATCTACAAAAGATACAGAATTTAATCTTGTGTCTACAAAGGACAATGCTTTCAAATGTATCCTGGGAGTTATAGCTGGGAACATACAAGCTGACTGGCTCTTATCTCAGGAAGTAAGAAACCAGTTTAGAAAAAACTTTAAAACTGTAAGATTTTAATCTTCATAAATCTAGTTCTGTTTTGACAAAATTTCTTGAAAAAATGTTCCACTTCATATATTTAGCTTCATATCTCCATAGCTTAACATCTTCATTCTTTCCTTTTGTTGCTTTACTTTTTCAGAGCAACAGCTTTTCTTTTACATCTTGCATTCTTGCTACTCAGTAAAAATGATACTGTTCAAAGAGCTTATTTGAGCAAGAGTATTATGTAGCATGTTTATTCCTCCCTTTCAGTTTTGAAAATGCATTAAAAAAAAGGAAGATTGATATAAAGAATCAAGTATAAGGATTGATTTATGGATCTGAGAGAAAATTTCATATAGTACATTTGAACTCTAAATGTGACTCTATGTTTTAATCACTCAAGATCTTTTTTCTTGTAATTACTATCATAATAAGGTGAACTAATACTTCAGGGTGCTTTTAATTTTGTCATCAGAAAGGTCATTATTCTAGGTACAGATTTGCATTTGTCACTGTTATGTTTGTGAAGGCTGAGAAAATATATGACAATACACTAGTGTGGAAGAGTGTGTGTAAGCTCATAATTCTCTCCCTCACTTCAATCTGCAATACAGATGTGTGATGCCTGATAAGTAGTGCGTGGTGCCGTGATTGGTATAGTGCAGGATGAGTTCATAAGAGGGCATGGCTAACCTTGGCACAGCAACAGTGGCTCTAGCCTCTCTCTAGGGAACTCATTCAAACTTGGAAGGTTCCCAGCTCAAGTATGGGTCAGGTATGGATTAGCTATTGTGTTTGTGCAGGAGTAGCTGGAGACCAGTATTTTCTAGTCAGATTTATGAAGGCAAAGATGGCAAATTTTTCATCTTTTCTAACTATGCCAGGCTGCAGACCTCTGAGGTTAAATGACTGCAGCATACCAAAATAAAGAACAGACATCTGAGACAGGAATGGGACAAACAGCTGCAGCAGAAACCACAACAACCATGTGTAACTCAAGAATTTTATTTTTTTTTTCTCAGTATGAAATCTATGTTCCTACAACTAAAGAAATATTTCTGAGGACTAGCTTATACTTGCCCTAGCATTTCAGTAAAATCAGAAGATTCATGATCCTATCTATGATGCCTACAGACCTCCAGAGCTTTGAAGTCTGTCAAGCTCTGTTGCCACTGCTAATATATTTTGGTAAATTTATCTTTTTTTAAAGGAAAAATTCTGTAGAGAAGTATATCCTGAAGGTGAGAATGATGTGCATTTGGAGCAAATGAAGGCAAATCTTGTTCCATGTTTGTGTGTTATTTAAAACAATGCATGATTAATTCTTTTGCATCCCTTCTCTGAGATAACCAAGGTGCTTTAAGGAGAGAAGTAGGTGGAAGCAGGCAATTAAGCCAGTTCTTGGAAAGTCCATAATAAACCATAAAAACTTTGGGTCAACAGCAAGACATCTATGTTAAAATCAAGTCTCTGTGCTTGCACATATTCTGCGTTTGGAGTGAGTTTTGTTTGGGTTTTGTCTCTCATTGATAAGGGAGATAGAATAAGGAGTCACTACCAGTTCCACTAGGACCTCATAGGAACTCCGGTGTGTGTGTACAACAAAACATTGATAAAGTAAATAATTACTTCTTGAGTTTTCAGCTCCTTTTCTTTGTTCTGATGTCAAAAATTCTGGAAAATAGGCACTTGGCACAGAGGTAATGGAGAAAGATAGAGTTACGCACACATCCATAGTGAAGATCTCGAAGGTGTGGAATTCCAGTTACAGGTAACTCTATTTTTCTCCATTAGCTTTGTGCCAAGTGCCTATTTTCCAGAATTTTCAATATCAATACCAATATCCTACATAGATTTATGGAACAATATAAGTTGCTTTAACTACTATGACCCTCTCCACATATTTTTTGTCTGGGATATATCTTTTCCTAGATGTTTTTCTGTTCAGTTTTTCCCATGTAGTAGAGCCTCTAGGGGTAAAACCTGAAGTATTCAGCTTCTTGAAATTTGAAATATGTAATGGAATGTTGTAAAAATGTTTTCATATTATCTGCAATGAGTTGTCACAAGATAATTGACTGAAGTTCTTGACTGTTGCATCGTGGAAGTTTGTTTCTAGGATAGCGCAATTTCCACCTGGATTGCTGCAGGAAACGAATCCTCTGTCATGGTTTAACACCAGCTGGCAACTAAACACCACACAGCCACT
This sequence comes from Bucco capensis, assembly GCA_013396975.1. Taxonomy (NCBI): domain Eukaryota; kingdom Metazoa; phylum Chordata; class Aves; order Piciformes; family Bucconidae; genus Bucco; species Bucco capensis. Next base: position 156,678 of record VWZO01006683.1, on the reverse strand, counting down.
TGCTCATTTTGCCCCAGTGGGATGGGGCAAAGAATCAGAAGGGAAAACGTAAGAAAACTCACAGGTTGAGATAAAGACAGTTTAGTAATTGAAATAGAATAATATAAATTGTAATGAAAAGGAAAACAGCAAAAAAGAGAGAGAAAAATAAAACTGAAGAAAAACAAATGATGTAAATGAAAAAAAATCACTCACTGCCAACTGACTGATGCCCAGCCTGTTCCTGAGCAGCAGCCTCCTGGTCAGCTTTTCCTCTACTTTATATGCTGAACATGATGCCATATGGTATGGAATACCCTTTTGGCTCATTTAGGTCAGCAATCCTGGCTGTGTCCCCTCCCAGCTCCTTGTGCACCACAGCCTCTGCTGGTAGGCCAATATAAGAAGTTGAAAAATCCTTGAATTAGTGTAAGAATTGTTCAGCAACAATTAAATCATCAGTGTGTTATCAAAATTATTGTCATCCTAAATCCAAACCACAGCACTGTACCAGCTACTAGGAAGGAAGTTAACTCTATCTCAGCCCAAACCAGGACACTCCCTAAAGTAATCATGGTTCCTGTGACCAGGACAAACAGCTTATTCTTTGGAGCTATGCTACTTTGAACTGTCTGTAGCTAAGAACCAGGGTTTTTTAAGAAGCAATTCATTGTGCTACTTGAGCCCTGCCAGTTTGTGATTGACAATAGGCAACACGCAGCTATATGTGAGAAAGCAAAATATGTCTTCGTTGCCTTCTTTCTTCTAGCCCTCGTGGCTGAGAGTTACAGGATTCTTGGTTGAACCTCTTTTACCAGCCTCTCTGCAGTTCAACTGCTCCCTAATATCTGACCCATCCTCAAGGTCATTCCGTCTCTCAGTTGACTCTTGTAATCATGATTTCAAGAACTTTACGTGCTGTGAAGCAGAGGATGTTTTATTTTACTTCACTTCACAGTCTCAATTGCCCCCAGTAAAGACAGACATGGTCAACTTCTCTGTTAGCTGCTGTAATTGGGCATCTAATGGTCAGAGCTAATACCACTGGGAAAATGCCTTAAGGCAAACGGCAACAGTCTGTCTCATTCAGGAAGTAACTCACTGCTTTTGCTGTTACTCACTACAATTGCCTTAGCCTATTGTTACAGCCTATTGGTCTGTGACAACCTGTTTCAGGAACAACATTGCTATCTGGCGACATTATGATTAGTCCTGGAGATGTCAGGATGTACAGAGGCTGAAATGCATGGAAACAGAGAGGGCAGAGAGTTAAAGAGGAATTTAGCTGTCATGCTTAGTTCACTAAAGCTGATTTTCTTGGCAGCCCCTATTAGAGAGACTTCATCCTTCTCCTTTCTCTTTTTTTCAAGAGAAAAACACAAATTCCCAAAACAAGTTGCTAAACCAGAGATAGAGATGGTTAAAGTGGTCTAGATGCATTTTTCTCCAAAGCAGCAACTGAAATATTTGTGTTTCATGAAAATTTTAGGGGATCTGTTTTGTACTGAAGAGATGAGCCATTGCTTAGTAATGAATGCAATCAATAATGCATGTATCGACAGAACATTTGAAAGTGGACCTAGCCACGGTTAAATTCAGAATGGATGTTTACAGCTGGAGAGAGCTACCCTTTCACATCTTCCTGAGGTCTTCTTCAAAATAAATCAGGGCATGTGGATCTCTTATTCAGTTTAAGCCTGAGAACAAAATGTTTTGTGAATTGTGTTCTGGGTTTGGTTTGTTTGGGTTTTTTTTTAGTTATTTTTTAAGAGCAGGTAATCACATGTGTGGGAGCCTCTAAGCTACATACAATCTCCAAGATTTCACCACTGGCTCAGATACAGCAATATTAAACTTTGCCAAATCACAGAAGGCCTAAGTATGACAGAATAAGGAAGAAGAATATAGATTTGCCTTAGGCATTTAGTTTAAACTCCTATAGCAGGCAGTACTTGCAGCATTTCAGGATTTCAAATATTCAAAATATTCAAAATATAGTGTATTTTGACTTAATTAGGAGAAAGAAAAGATTCTTTTTACAGGTCTTTTTGTTCACGGGAAGGAAGTGAGGGGAAAGGACGTTGATGAGAGTCCTGTATGCTTTTTCAAAATTATCTTTAGAAGGAAATCTTATTATGACCACAGTTCCTGCTTAATGACTTATATGCTCTCTGTCTCATTGGTCACCATTATTTCTCTGTTATTTAATAGAGATCTTCTTCCTTGTCTGTTTTTTTTTCTTCTTTTTCTTTTTTTGTTGTTGGGTTTTTTTTTTCTGTCTCAATAGACTAGAACTGGAAGAATTTTTTTCTAATTGTAGAAAACTATGAATCTTTCTCATTAAAAGTGTTTTGAATCGATGATTGCTTCTGTAATCACTGCTTTCAAAAACAACTTGCCCACAAAACATTTTGACAGAATATTTCCTAGGCTAATTCTTTTATTAGTGTCAAAAAAACTTTGTTGTTTCTAAGTTAAATTTAATAAGAAGTTTGGAATTTTAAAGATTTTTTTTCCTTGAAATTCAGCATATTTTTATGGATAATTTAGGATATTTTAGAAGACAGATTTAAAAGTTATTTGGAATGATGTTAGAAGTGGAATCCTAGATTGCTTTTAAGAAAGGGGAAGGCAGTATTAAATAATTTCAGAATCTTGATCTCTTTTATTATATTCCCAGACCTATGTACCAAAGTCATGTTTCATAGATGTTAGTTTCCCTGCCAAGGTTTACCTTTCATTTGGAAAGAGTTAGTATTTACTGTGTTTGATGCACTTCTTGTTTTTGAAGAGGAGATCATGGTCAATGTCTTTCAGCCATTTAAGAAAACACAAAGGCATAGCAATAATGAACCAGAAGCTTCTTTCTTCATGTCTGTGAAGAAATACACAGTAATATATTGGCTATATGCTGTCGCTGAAGATACTAAAATAAACCTTTAAATGGGTTAGATCTCATGGTCTGTGTTCAGGCAGAAATCCTGAGCCAAAACTGAGGCATCTACAGTTGTCAGTTTTCAAGACACTACCTCTTTTTTACTTTCTGTTGCCTCTTTAGGCAGTAATTTCAGACAGTAATTCCTATTGCCTTCTTGCTTTTGTGTGAAGCAAATAACAGTAAATAAAAAAAAAAGAACAGATCAGTGCAAAGATCGGAACAAGTTGGAGGACTTGAGAGTGGTCCCACTGAAATTAATTCTTCTTATTAAAAAAAAAGTCAAGTGAAGATCAATTCACATGGAAGTGGTAGAAATCTAAAATTCCTAGGCCTATTCACAGGAGTAAACATTTTGTTTAGTGGTAAATGCAGAATCAAGTAGAAAAATAATAGCCTTGTTTCTGTCTTTCTCAAAATACTTACTTTAAACATGAACTTTAACTTCCCCGTGGAAATAAAATGTTATAGCCTCAATACTGAGAAGTTTCTTAAAGACATGCTGCATTACACACAGCAAAATAAGCTTTTTTCTTTAAAGAAAATTTAGAGGTTTTTCTGTGGAAAACACATTTCAGTTTATTCTACACTGAGAGTATATGCCACAATGGATTGTCTAACAAACATGTTAACCGTAATTCACCACTGTTTCTGATAATGAAGTGAATTTTTCTGTTTACACTGGTGTGAGGTCTATGTAAGTCTGATGATAGAAAGAAGCGGAGAGGAGAGGATAAAAATATCCAATTCCTCTTTACCATATAGTTTCATTGTCCTGCAGAACATAAGTAGAGGTAGTGACTGCCTCCGGCAAGGTGAGCTTCTCCATGTGTCCCAACCTGAGCCATGCTGTTACTGCCTGTGCTCAGGAATTAGAAGTGAATTGGAAGTGAAGTGAGAGTAGTGCTGTGAATATATTTTCTCATATTATTTCCAAACTACTGGTTAAGCTGCAATAGGAGTAAACAGTATCTTTCTTACTGTTGCAAGTAGATGAGGTGAAGAATATTATCTCAATAAAAATAAGTATGTGTATATTTGCACTTGTTTCTTGCTCAGGACCATGAAGATAGCTTATACTTGCCAGAGCTTTCATGCTTTTGTAACTTTCTGCCTGCCATGGACTAGAAGCAAGTATGTAGTCACTCAGTGGAACTCAGCTGCTTGGTAGTTCAATAAGACACAAAAGCTCCATCCTTTCTCGTCTCAAGCTACAGACAAGGGAGACAAGGCCAATAAAGAGATCACACTACAAGGCAATGACAAAAGCAATATCACAGCTTCCTGACTCCTAATATATATTTCTAGAACAACTAGGGGTTTTTTACTGTATGAGACAGATGGAGAGGGAAGGAGGGAGAGAGCACAAGAGAGAGCAAGTCAGCCCTAACAGTTCTAGGAAGGCTCTCTAGTAAATTTTGGATTCTGTGTTAATATGTTGTGCAGAGTAGAATGGAAAGTGGTCATTAGAAAGCGTGCTGAATTACATGGAACAAACAAGTGTATGCAGTAAAAGATGATGCATTGAAATGCTGCCGACACAGGAAAGGGAAAAAGGGAAAGAGGATTAGGTGGGAATTACATTAATAAGATCCTGTAGCAGCTAATTGAGATGACACCGGAATAATAACTGAGGGGAANGAGAAGTGTAGGAATACTCTTAGGTTATGGTCAAGAGGAAAGAATTCAGAATAATTTAAAGTTTGTCTGAGGTGATCTTTTAAAAAGCAGTGACCTTTGTTACTTGTGGAGACTATTCACAGTTTTCCAGTACTTACTCTTCTATTTAAGGCAAAAGCATGCTTTTCACACAGTTCTAGGGTATCCTACAAACGCTCCAGGTTCAACGGTTTCAATACTTCTCTTGTCCTTGGACTTTCTCTTTTTAATTATAAATAGCTATCATATCATCTTGATTGCTCTTTTGGTGTCATCTTAATGTTTTATGAAACTATGTATTGTGAGGATATTTTCCCTTCTTGATGTCTTAGACAATATCTCGTGATCAAGATCTGTTGGTATTGTCTATGAAGAGAATNAAAAAAAAGTCAAGTGAAGATCAATTCACATGGAAGTGGTAGAAATCTAAAATTCCTAGGCCTATTCACAGGAGTAAACATTTTGTTTAGTGGTAAATGCAGAATCAAGTAGAAAAATAATAGCCTTGTTTCTGTCTTTCTCAAAATACTTACTTTAAACATGAACTTTAACTTCCCCGTGGAAATAAAATGTTATAGCCTCAATACTGAGAAGTTTCTTAAAGACATGCTGCATTACACACAGCAAAATAAGCTTTTTTCTTTAAAGAAAATTTAGAGGTTTTTCTGTGGAAAACACATTTCAGTTTATTCTACACTGAGAGTATATGCCACAATGGATTGTCTAACAAACATGTTAACCGTAATTCACCACTGTTTCTGATAATGAAGTGAATTTTTCTGTTTACACTGGTGTGAGGTCTACGTAAGTTTGATGATATACTGAGGAAGAAGCGGAGAGGAGAGGATAAAAATATCTAATTCCTCTTTACCATATAGTTTCATTGTCCTGCAGAACATAAGTAGAGGTAGTGACTGCCTCCGGTAAGGTGAGCTTCTCCATGTGTCCCAACCTGAGCCATGCTGTTACTGCCTGTGCTCAGGAATTAGAAGTGAATTGGAAGTGAAGTGAGAGTAGTGCTGTGAATATATTTTCTCATATTATTTCCAAACTACTGGTTAAGCTGCAATAGGAGTAAACAGTATCTTTCTTACTGTTGCAAGTAGATGAGGTGAAGAATATTATCTCAATAAAAATAAGTATGTGTATATTTGCACTTGTTTCTTGCTCAGGACCATGAAGATAGCTTATACTTGCCAGAGCTTTCATGCTTTTGTAACTTTCTGCCTGCCATGGACTAGAAGCAAGTATGTAGTCACTCAGTGGAACTCAGCTGCTTGGTAGTTCAATAAGACACAAAAGCTCCATCCTTTCTCGTCTCAAGCTACAGACAAGGGAGACAAGGCCAATAAAGAGATCACACTACAAGGCAATGACAAAAGCAATATCACAGCTTCCTGACTCCTAATATATATTTCTAGAACAACTAGGGGTTTTTTACTGTATGAGACAGATGGAGAGGGAAGGAGGGAGAGAGCACAAGAGAGAGCAAGTCAGCCCTAACAGTTCTAGGAAGGCTCTCTAGTAAATTTTGGATTCTGTGTTAATATGTTGTGCAGAGTAGAATGGAAAGTGGTCATTAGAAAGCGTGCTGAATTACATGGAACAAACAAGTGTATGCAGTAAAAGATGATGCATTGAAATGCTGCCGACACAGGAAAGGGAAAAAGGGAAAGAGGATTAGGTGGGAATTACATTAATAAGATCCTGTAGCAGCTAATTGAGATGACACCGGAATAATAACTGAGGGGAAGCCAAGAGAGAAGCACCACAGTGCCACGGTATTTTATTAACATATGGGAGAGAATTTGCCTGAGCTATTAAGTTCCACTTGTAGTAAATTCCAAGGGCAGTGAATCTCCAATTAATTTTTCCATAAAGTCTTAGAGATGCTTTAGAGCCTGTCCAGATCATTATGATTGCTTTACGGAACCAGAACAAAAAGTCTACAAAGAAGACTGTTTTCCAAGCAGTCCAAGACAAATTTAGTGCCAGATTAGGCAAGAGCTAAATATTAGCTTCTCCTAAGTAACAGCAGAATTGATTCTTTTCCTCCTTCCATCTCAGAAGCAGGTCCAACATCGAAAAAGCTTTAAAACCACACATTTTTACTTTTCTGACCATAAAATGTAAGCTGTTAAACTATGACTGCTTAGACAGCAATAGTAATGCATGTTCAAATGGAAACAAAGGGTATTTTCTCTATTTGTGCAGAATTTTGTGCAGGCTAGGAAACAATTTAATGATTAGCTATCTTATTATATGTGTAATAAGTTACATCAGTGTTCACCATTGACTGATCCTAGGATATGCATGCTAGTGACAGAACAATTATTACTTTGAATATCCCTGGGACACCTAGTGTGCCTCAGATAACAACACAAACACTCAACTGAGAAGTGTAGGAATACTCTTAGGTTATGGTCAAGAGGAAAGAATTCAGAATAATTTAAAGTTTGTCTGAGGTGATCTTTTAAAAAGCAGTGACCTTTGTTACTTGTGGAGACTATTCACAGTTTTCCAGTACTTACTCTTCTATTTAAGGCAAAAGCATGCTTTTCACACAGTTCTAGGGTATCCTACAAACGCTCCAGGGTCAACAATTTCAATACTTCTCTTGTCCAAGGACTTTCTCTTTTTAATTATAAATAGCTTTCATATCATCTTGATTGCTCTCTTGGTGTCATCTTCATGTTTTATGAAACTATGTATTGTGAGGATATTTTCCCTTCTTGATCTCTTAGACAATATCTCGTGATCAAGATCTGTTGGTATTGTCTATGAAGAGAATGGAATTAAACATTAGTGCCAGCACATCAGCATCATATTTCTTTAACATGTTTCTCTAACTACAGGAAACCTTCCCAAACATTAACTCCTTAGAATATTTATACTAATCTCTACAGTCTGTAAAGTACAAGTAGACTACACCTAATTCCTGTATTGGAAGGCTACTGAAGTTTAGGATAATCTGCCTCAGTCCCAACTCCTCACACCTTGTTCACTAGAATTCCCTCTTATTTCAAATGGGAAATCGAGCAAAAAAATGTGCATAACTGTCATTTTAGCACATAATACTCTTAATGAGTGGCATTGCTACTTGCTTTGTTTTTTTTGTGTCACTTAGTAAGGTTGCCTTTGCTTTCTATCTACAGCAAAAGTAAAGCAGCCTTCACAGAGCTGCTATTCTCCTTCCCACACTGCATTGGACAGCAGGGTAGACTGGGCTTCCTACTCTTGCCTTCTGCCCCTTCCTTTGGTGTTCCTGAATAAAGATGCTCTGCAGGAGGAGGGAAGGAAACAGAAAAGCTTTTGATTTCCAGTGATTATTCACATCTATACCTTTTGCTCAGAGCTCACAGCAAAGTTACAACTGCAGTCAGACTTGGGAAGATCTGCCCATATCTCAGTCAGAATATGCTACTAAGAGTTAAAACTGGAGCGGAGAAGGTTGAGGTAGTTTGTTATATCATGGGCAGATGAAAAGTTAGAATTTCCCAAGAAAACAGACTTTCAGTTTTAGAAAGCTATAAGCTGCAATAAAATGATCAGCTTCTTGTAATTTGTGGAATGAAGTTGCCGACATCATATTCCAGTTGTATCTCACAGTTCAGTTTCCATATGGTGTAATTATCTATAAACTTCTCTTTAAATGAATAGTACTGTCAACAAGCATCACTGATGAATATTCAAGGAAAACAAATGGAAATGATGAGAAGACAAAGGAATATTAAAAGAAAAGGCATATATATCAGCAATCATGGAAGTTTTTAGGGATTTTCCACTCACATTTATGCAATTCTTCGAAATTATACTCTCTTTAACTTCTCCATCATGGCAATATTTCATTACCAGCTAAACCTGAGCAGTGCTCAGTGAACAACTGAAGAAAATGGAACATTTATATTTTTAAGCTTTTTAAGCTCAGAGAACACAGGTTGAATTTCTGGATATTAATTTTTGTTCTGAATTTTGAGGGCTTTTTGGAAACAGTAAAATTTCAGGAAGAGCTGCTGTATTTTTTTTCTACCCCCAACTTTCTTGTTAAATCAAAACCAAAACCACAGTACCTTTTAAGATGAAATACATTATGTTATTTTATGGTAAGTTGTTGCTTGTATGACAGAAAATCAGCAAAATGCATAATGCATGTACTACATTTTAATATATTTGTGCTGTTATACCAATAGTAAAAATTATATTCACACATTGCTAATTGTAGTATACCTAAATCAAGTGTAATCTGCCTTATTGTTCTCCAGTGCACTTCTTAAGAAAAGGCAATTTTGAACTTCAAACTGTTTTGTATAACCTAAGGTGAGCATGTAAAGAATGAATTAATGAAAACATTTTTTTTTTCATTTTATGCTGAATATAATCTTCTACTACCTGCTTTCCTGCTGTACATTAAGTTAAAGAGTCATAGTAATCTTCTTGATAGCTATGAAGCACGGATGCTATCACATTTACTTCTAATGCAATTCAATCCCGGTTTTATGTCCTGTTATCCTTATTTCTGTCCAGACTTTTATACATAATCATACAGACTACACAGTTATACAATCTATTGAGAAAGCCATATGAGCTGGGAGTAAAGAGATCATTCCTTTCTGCAATCCAGTTTTCATTACTGCATGCAGATCCTACAGCTACTAGAGAAGATAGTTACTCTGTCAACTTCCCAGCCATGACACTACTCTAAAAATATACCTACTTGTCTCCTGGCTTTCTAGATTACAGAACTAGAGGCCTCTTTAGTTCTGAAAACAGGACAGATTTTGACCAAAATCTCTCAGGAGGGAAAATCAAGATTTTGAGTAGAAAATGGGATGGAATATCTTTCCTTAATGTTGGCAAAATCAGTTCATTTAACTATTGCTTCTTGATGTTCACCTAGTGTAGAAACTGTTGCTTCTATGCAATGAAGATACTGAATTATCAGTGAGTTGTGACACGTTCTTAGGCTTTGTAAGTAACAGAGGTTGCAAACTCATGAAAACAGTGTCAAGGAAAAAAAATCCATATTGAAATCAAGCACTTAAATTATGAGTGGTCCTTTATTAGTAGAGGGGTTTTTGGTACTTACCAATATAAGCTGTCTTTTCAGCCTTTATTTATGTATGTATACTCATATATAAACATAAATATATATATACACACATATGTAGTAATCAATGAGCTGACCTACAAAAAGGTATAAATAATACCAGACGTGGGCTACTGAAAGCTTTACAGCTCCATTTTGACCACACAGGTGAAAAATACTGAAAGACTCCATGGGATCTTGAGAAATGTTATTATAACCACAAGACAAGTTTATATATGACTTTACAGTGAACTGTGGGTTCTTACAATGTTGGTGGGCATTTCCAAAAAAAAAAAAAAGATTAACCACCAGTAAATAGTGAACAAATGAAGCTGTACTTTGATTCCAAATTTCAGTTTACACTTAGCAATAGTCTAAACTTCTTATGAAGGCATGAAAGTGCTAAAAGCTTTCAAAAATAAACATATCCAGATGATGGAAGCCACTTTATTCTCAGGGTAATGGATCTCTGCATTAAATACCACAACATATGTATAATAAAACATATGGAATATGATATTTGCAGAACCATTTACAGAGCACTGCGTACAGGTGTGCAAGGAAGATATAAATACCTCAGTCTTGACAGATGAACTCTTACAGAATTAGGGCCACAGTTATTGCCTCTGCTATGTGTCTGTTTGTAAGTGTAAACACGCTGGGGAAGGAGAATATTCACATCTGAACTAATTGCTTGCCAAAAATGTTCATGGGGAATTCAGATTTAATTGCTTTCTTGAAATATTGTATAAAGAGTTGTTCTCACCTTGTTCCCTGTGTATTGTTGCCGTTAACTATTAATGGAAGTCCTGCACCTAGAGTGTAGGGAGAGTGTCAGTTCACCTGTCTTTGGGCACCCTCTGCTCCTGCTGCAAGCACCATTCCTATGAATACAGATTCTTTGGCTTGTTTCTGGGTATGTGCTCACTTCCTTACCCAAGCAGAACCCAGAATGGCCTGGTGATTTTAATTGTTCTCTTTTCATGTTGCTATGACTGCATCACCTTTATATTTGAACTGCTGTACTTCTGTGAACAGTGCTATCTGTAAAAATAACCCTGCCTAACTCAGCTCTGCTCCCACTAGGTATTTGGAGCTGCTGACCAACATAGAATTATTTTTAGTTTTGCTCCTTTTAGCGCCTGAAGAATCAACACAGGTCTGCCTGTGGTCTGAAAGAATATATTTATTCTGTAAATCCACTGAAATTGTTTCAGATATTTTTCACTTAAGGCATTTCCATCACAACTGAAAACAACGAAATAAAGTCTCTGATCAGGAATGGTGTATGCAACTACTCTGAATAAGCATATATTAGAATACTGTACCAATGCTAAAATTGCACTTAGCTTCTCTTTGCTCCCTACTGTATGATTACTTACAGTTTGATAGCTAAAATATTTTTTATTACCTATGGGTTTATTGTTGGTTATACTATTCTTTGGGGTTTGGTTGTTGCTATTACTGTCTGCAAATCAAAAGATCCATAAAAAAGTCTTCAAAAACTTCCAGATAATGCTGAGTTACAAATTAAAGCCTTTGTCAGTCTTTTGGGCACTTTCTATTTGAAAAGTGTCCCCCTCTATGCAACTGGCCACTCTCCATTTGGCTTATCTCTTTTGCATTGAGAATTGTATTTTAGGATCCTTGGTCACATCATCCATTGAAGTAAATTGGAAGTGTTGTCTTGATCTTACTGAAAAATCTGACTGAGAGACAGTACAATTTCATACTTTCTGACTGTTTCAGTCAGATAATATGAAATAATGTTTGGATGTCACTAGAGAGAAGCAACCTGCTCAGAGAACTAAGTTGCAATGATCTGACTTGCTCAGGTTCAAGGGAAACTTCAGAAGTACTTGATGTTTAACATTAAGCTTTCAGTGGCAGAATCCACATTTGTTCAGATCATCTTAACTCTCACTGACCTTGGCAATGCTACAGGGGCTATATTTTTCTGTGTATGAGTTATTTTTAAATAAACACTCTAGTATATTGAGCACATGATTTTTAATAGCAGAATTACTGCTATACCTGCCATTTCTCTTTCTGCATAGTCTTTAAAAGAACAACTACAGTTTTTGTGGAAAATAGTATATATATCTAACAGAATACTCATATTTTTTTTTCTGTCCTTGCTTTATGAGTAAAAGAAAAAATAAATTTCAATTTTTCCTAATTTGTTGGAGCTTTGTGGTATGACAAGTCATGAAGACTGAGTAATGCTCAGGCAGCAAATTCAGTGGAGGACCATGTGCAAGCTGAGTCTGTGATTTCCTGTATATGTAAGTGAGACTCCTTTTGCTCTGTCATCATTAAGCTAAAGATACTTGTTTGGGGAAATAATAAAAAAAAAAATCTGCCTTCCCACAGTTCTGGACAAGGATTTTTTTCATCTGTACTCTTGTAGGTGAAGGATTCACAGAACTGCCTCTCAAGCCATACACTGAAAATCTTGCTACACTGGAGCCCTTAAAAGTGCCAACATATTTCTGGGCAAGTGCAGGATGAGTGCCAAGAAAATCCACTGCAAAGGCAGTGATTAGAGATATATTTACAGATTGGGATGAATTTTAATGAATATCTAAGCATTTCTGTCAGATGCTTTACAAGATCCTCTCTGGAAATTGTTATTATTCAAGAACACTGAGTACCTTGAGTTTTAAAGAGTAAGTGCACACAAAATTATATATCTGACATCTCCTTGCACCCTAATATTACTGAAAATAGCTCAAGTTTTGGCAATCACAGTTGATGATACAGTAGAGTGAAAAAAATGATATATAGTATGGAAAAGAAAGAGAAGTAGAGGAGATAGGATAGACGGAATGAAGCCTTGAGAAAAGCCAAAGAGTGCAAAAAATGTGAAAGAGATAAATTTAGAAACCTGACAGGCCATCAAGATGACAGTATGGAAGCAAAGAGTGAGAAATGACACTTTGAAGATATGGCCACAACAGCCATAATAAAATGCACAAATGGGCATTCTTCCCATACAGTCTTTCTCCTTCCTACACTGTAGCTCTATGTGTCACGGCCATGTAATTATGGTAGTTTAAAAAAAACAAAGAAGAAAGCCTAGTTAAACTGAAGCCTACTCAAGTATATGATATATCTCTCTCAAATGGAGAATTGCACTGTGTAGCAATTTCCTCTGAGTGAGTGAGAGTCAAAAGGGAAAAAATGAAATGAGAAGGAAATGAAGCTAAGTAATTGGAGGAAAAAGAGATGTCATGAATTGGAAATGAGTTTTGCTTTGAGGTGCTGACTCAGATGCATAGCTTTCCATAAAAGCTACAGTAAGAATAAAAATAGACCAGAATTTTAGTTATGAATAATAATAAAAGAGACTTTTATTTGCTTCATGTGCTTCGGAAATACCCAATTCTTCTGCTTATGAATAGGAAAATAGAAAATCTGTGCTATCCTTCTTTCAGACTTGGAGCTTTAGTCTCAAATCAGAAACCTGCAAATAGAAAATGAAACATAAAATATCAAGCTTGCTTTATTTTTTCTTTATTGATAGCCCTTCAGATGGATGGCAAAATAAATGAAATTTAGGTGGAATAAAGGAGACCATCTGTAGGTATATTTATACAGATGACCAAATAGATAAGTACTAGACTCTTTCTTAAGGCTTCTTTTAATAAGTTTGTCAAAAAAGAGAAATGCATGTGGATGGTAAAGAAAATAATCAAATACATTGTTAAGGGAAAGGGTTGGGTGTTGGTACTTTTTCCTGTTGTCCTAACAATATCAGGATTTCTAATCATGCCTTTACCTCTGGACTATGTTTCCAGACTTTATTCTTTTTGTTTCTGGTTTCTGAATCTTCTCTTCTGAAAGTTCATTATTATTCTTCCACTGTCTGATCTTATGCCTGCAGCTTTTTCTCCATTACTGTTCCAAACAGTTTTTATTATCTCACCTACAATATTCTGTCTCTTTGCCACTTTTATCATTATAATCATAGGTCCTGTTGCACAAAGAATGTTGGGACAAGAGTCACCTGCACAGAGGCTCATTACTAGGGCTCATAGCTGATGATACACATGGATTGTTAATGGTGAAAGTTACAAAGGGCAGAGAGAAGAGAGAGGTGAAAGAGGGAGCTAGAGATGAAGAGAATGAGGGAGGAAGGTGAGAAGGAACAAAGGGAGAAAAAAGAACAGAAGTTTGTTGGTTTGTTTTGTTGTTTGTTTTGTTGTTTGTTTTTTTTAATAAAATAAAATTAAAACACAAACACACCAAAAAAACACCCAAACCCAAACCAAACCTCTCACTAGTGGCTACTCAGGAAGAGCAATGATGGTGTCATCTTCTACTGTGGAGAAGAACATCCTCATCCTTACCCTGCACAGCAGGGGTTGATGGCTAAGGAAGTAGGATAACAAACGACCTGTGTAACAGTCCTTTGCTATTCTTACTAATATATTTCAACAATTTCATGTTAGAGACTTAGGTCTTCCTCACAACTGCTCAGTCAAAAAGTTAATTACTCCAAAAGGGATACTTATTATTCCTTGTGGTTACCAGGAAAACTTTGCTTTAAGTGGCTGAAAGGCTCTGTAACAATCCTACTGATGGCAACCACTGAGATCTGGTGAAGCAGAATATCTTCCAGGTATTGTTGTCTTTCCTTACTTTCTGATGTTTTTAGTATGGCTGTTTCAAAGTCACTTTTCTTCCATCAGCTCCCATATCACATTTTCATTGTCCCTGAGATTACAGAATGACATCCACACCAGAACACATCTCTGTTGGGCTAGGTGCAGCACAAATACAAATGCAGACAATTTCCTTGAATTGTGTAGAAATATTGTTTAAACTGCCAAAAAATACATGCCTTGGGAACTTACTTAAAGCTGCATTCTTTAAACAGTATTTCAGACCTTCTCTGATAGCTTTGGAATAATATTTTCCTTTGAAATGGAATTGGTGTTGGATGTGATCATGAGAACTTTTTCTTTCTTTGAAATATCAGGGTGGGGAGAAGGGGAAAAATGAGTGCTAATTGACTAAAGTGAGAAACATTTTAATGTCCTCAAGTCCTGATCTTGTCTGGTAAGTGGGGGTAGTTTCTTCACTGGCTGATCTTTTCTCTCCATTATGTGTGTTTTGTAATGGATATACAGTACAGCTGAGTATTGCATTGTCAACAAATCACTCACTGGGAAACACAGCTCAGAGACAAATCTACCAAATTATTATTGTCCCAAATAAGAATGACAGAGTGTTGTGAAACTTATAAGCTTATAAGCATTTGCCATAAAATCCAGCTAGTCAAAGTCACTTTTCCCCACAAGTGAAGTGTTGGAACACTGCGAAATCGCAGTTCTATTTTTGGATGACTCAGAGCAGGGATTTGAATTAATGTATCCTGCCCAAAAGAACACCTGAAAAAGCAGGCCACACAGTCATTTTTATGCTTTCCTCTTGCACAATGAATATTTAAATAATCTGTGCAGAATATCATGGGTCTGACAGAAAAGATTAAGGGAGATCTACCGCTACCAAAATATCTGAGGCTGCTTTAGAAACATCTGTGTGCTGGAAATGGTCAGATCTTTACATCAGGAAAGGTCTTGACCCAGTGCATTTCATACTTTTACATGAATCCCCTGAGCACCAAATTATTAGCTAAAAATGTAAAATCTGTATACATTCTGCTTATCTAAAATATGGCTTCTTTGCCTTTTATTTCAAGTAGGCCAAAATAAAATATTCTGGTTTAGACTGAACAGATTGTTTGGCATTGACCCCCAGTGATTGGGTTTTCTTTTCAACAAAAAGGAAAAAGAACTATATCTGCCAGAATAAAAAAAAAAATACCCAAAATGAAATATTAATATTTCAATCCAGCTTTTGGATAAAAGGACACATCTCTGGAATGGCTTCAATACATAGATCTGATTTGCAGAGCTGCTGAATATCTCCTTTCCAATTTACTTTAACCCAGGTGCACTGGTAAAAGCTGAGATATACTGCAGCTCTGAGAATCACCTCTGGAACATTAAAAAGCTGGACGCACAAATGTCAGCAAGTTTAAGTAAACAAAGAGAGAGTTATGCTAATTTACACTAGAAAGAGCTCAGCACAGTATTTGTTGCCA
Source organism: Bucco capensis (assembly GCA_013396975.1). Taxonomy (NCBI): domain Eukaryota; kingdom Metazoa; phylum Chordata; class Aves; order Piciformes; family Bucconidae; genus Bucco; species Bucco capensis. The sequence continues at coordinate 140,907 of VWZO01006683.1, read as the reverse complement.
GGCTCAGGAAGGTGTTGCAAGGCTTTGTTACCTCTTGTTTTCATTTTCTACTGTAAAGGAAATAGGTTAATAACACCCAAGTTAGCCCATGGCTGGTACTGATATAGTAAAAGTGAAAGAGAAAAAGACACTGTGGCTTTTGCAATTCTGAAGTCATTACTCACTATTAATAATCCCATAGGTACCTGAGACAGGTGCCTCATACAGAAAAAAAAGAAAGTGCTGTAGCTATCACAGAGGAATTTGAATGTTAAACCCAATATAACTGTAATATAACTTCTGCCTTCAGTTATTCCTAAGTCAAAGTTTGCATCTACTACTTTGAATCTATACTTGTGCAGAAATAAAAATAAACTGCTGTGAGTGTGTCAAGAAGTTTATTGCCAATTAATATATCTGATTAGAGGGAGAAAAATATCTACTCAGGCCTAATGTAGTGGGCCTTCTAAAATCACAACAGTGGTGTAAATGGCACTGGAGAATATGACACAAATTCGCAATGAAATGTGGAGAAATTCATGTAAAGGGAAAATTAATAATACTGACACAGGATGTGTTGCAAGAATGTGAGGGGGAAGGTGTAAGTGCTGGGCATGATTTTAAAATTTAGAGTGTAGAAAGTATACCTTTTATCTTTTATGCAAGCTTATAAACTTTACTGATAGAACATGTAGGTCTCTTTGTATCATACTTTGGTTACCCATTATATACAGAGGAAGAGTTACCTACTTACTTTTTAATATGAAGAAGGGACTGAAATTGATAGAGGATATTGGCTAGGATCTAGTCCTGAAACCATTCATCTACCTGCTTATCTAATGAAAATTTTCTTATCTGTGGAAAGCATTGGGAGATGCAGGTACTGATGAATGTTGGGATTCAGGAACACAAGATAATTGATGCTAATGAAGATAGCAGCTTGAGAGTCTGTTGCTGGGTAAAAGCAGAGCACAACTGCTTAAATGTCCCGGGATAAAGCCTTGTCTTATAAACTGTGTTGGACAAATATGAGACAGACTCTGTGTATAATGTGATGTTAGCATCTCTAGAAAAGAAGTCTGAGTAATTGAATTCAAAAGATCAGAAGAGTGCTACTATAAAGCACTCATGACTTTGTGGATGACTTTGAAATGCAATCTGTTAGGACACAAAGTTGCATAAATACTCCTAATCAAATAAAGTCTGTGTACCTCTTCCTTGATTTTTCTTAATTAACAAAGGAAAATTGAATGAGGATTTTAATAAACCCCAGACTGTCTCAGCTTTTTCCTTTATCCTAGAAAGGATAGATGGAGAAAGTCAAGACCCCTTCAATTCCTTTGCCTTCCCTTATTATCTTCATCGTATCTAATTTGGTTCCGAATGTTTGGGTATGGATATTTTTCTGATGCCCTGTGTTATAGTTCTCATTCTTTCTGTTCCACTGCTTTCTCTTCTGATTATGCTTCTTACTTTTTTTCCTTCCTTTTACCTTTTCCACTACAGAGATGCTTGTAGGCATTCTTGAACACAAAAGCTATTTGTTTCCTAGCTGCAGTTTGGAGTAGAGGTACCAGTTAAGTTTGTCAGAAAAATTTGTCTCTATCAGCCTAGCATTACAGGTGCTAGGCAGTACCTGAGGCAGTACTGGTCCTCAGACTCATTTGCTGTGAAACATGTTAAGAAAACACAGCCTGAATCCTAAGGCTATCAAATGACATTATGGATAGAGGGACCACTGGAAGACTCTGCCTGAACACAGCTCCATTCATTTGCCTCTCAGCAACAAAATACTCAGTTTCTGTCAGATGTTCCTTGAAGTTCTCATTACTAGGAAAAGGTAATGATGAAAATGATGTACAGTTTTTTCTAGAAAATTTAAAGATTATGTTCTTGGTTATAAAAATGATGAGCGTTGTTTGAAAAATACCCACAAACCCGATCTTAAAAAACGGATAATATTTCCGTGGATGACAGTATGTATCTCCTGTAAGGCCTGTCCCCTCACCTTTTTCAAGGGCGGGCTAGCCTTGCTGTGTTAATTTAAATTCTATTTCTTTGTCTAGAATTAATATTTTCTTTCTTATATCTTATCCTTCTCTATTTTCCACAAAAAATCAATTGAAAAATCATTTGAACTGGCGAGTCTTCCAAAACTCCATCTGTTCTTTTTAAATCTGCACCCTTTTAAGGTTCTCTCTTTCTTCTGGACCAAGGTGCAATTGGAATATCTCCTGGTTTCCGCAGTATTTTCTTATGTTTTCTCATCAGACTTCCTATCCCCATCTCTCTTTCACTCTTTTGTATACTGTGAACTTCATTTCAGTTTTTAGACCAAGTATGACTGTCGTAATTCTTCCTTTCTCCCTTGACTTGGAGTAGCTGGTTTAGTAATTTCAATACAGCCTTTGTTCCTGCTTTTTTTTTTTTTTGTTTGTTTGTTTTTAAGGAAAGGAAGGGAGGAAGAAAGAAAACTTCTGGAGTTGATATTACTCTGACTGTTTTTAATTATCAGATTTTTTTCTAGTTCCATATTTGCTTACTATCACGATATTTTCAAGACTCTGGAATAATTATTCTATCCTCTCTTGTTTAGAATCATAGAATATACTGAGTTGGATGGGACCCACAAGGATCAGTCCAACTCATGTCACACCATGTGTCTAAGAGCATTGTCCAAATGCTTCTTGAATTCTGCCAGGCTTAGCACTGTGACTACTTCCCTGGGGATCCAGTTCCAGTGCTCCATCACCCCCTAGGTGAAGAACCTTTTCCCAGTATCTAACCTAACCCTCCCCTGGCACAGCTTCATGCTGTTCCCTCAGGTCCTGTCACTGGCCACCAGAGAGAAGGGCTCAGCTCCTGCCCTTCTGCTTCCCCTCATGAGGAAGCTATAGATTGCAATGAGGTCTCCCCTCAGTTTCCTCTTCTCAAGGATGAATAAACCAAGTGACCTCAGCTGTTCCTCATACAGCTTCCTCTCTAGACCCTTCACCATCATCGTGGCCCTGCTCTAGATGCTCTCCAACAACTTGATATCCTTCTTATACTGTTGTGCCCCAAACTGCACGCAATACCCAAGCTGAGGCTACAGAGTAGAGTGGGACTATCACCTCTTTTGACCAACTGGCAATGCAATGCTTGATATACCCCTGGATATGGTTGACACTTTTGGCTGCAAGGGCACACTGTTGACTCACATTCAACCAGAACCCCCAGATCCCTTTTTGTGGGTATTCATTTTACAGATATGTTTGCATGTTCTGGAAATTCTGCATTTCTGTATAATTACAAGGCCAACTGTTTAACTTGGAAATGTCTTTCAGAAATTGGCTAAGACTGGGAAATCACTTTCTGATCTGGGATGTCGTCATCATTGTGGCTAGGCTTCGTGAACGAAGATCCAGGGAGGGCTCCATCCACACTCCTCCTCAGCACCTTTTCCAAGCGCGCTGATAAAAAGAGGATAGTGGATAGCACCCTCGAGCCTGCGCAAGGGATTTTTTTAGGTGAGACACAGCATGCGCAGAGCTGGACCCACCCTTTAGTCCTAAGGTTCATCTGCCAGGGCCTAGCAAGCTTGGACGCTGGCAGCGAGGTCCTTAGGACAGAGGTTTAACCTCTTAGATGGAAGGCCTTACAGGGCTAAACGAGCTCCATCTGCCCGGGTTTGGAATCAGAGTTGTCCTTCTCCTAGGATGACTGCCAGAAGGCTAATGAGCTCATCCTACCCATACAAGGATTATAGGAACATGGGTATCACTCCCCACACTTTCCCATGGGCAATGAGTTTAATGCTCCCTCTGCTGTCGGCACAGTTATCGCACCAGGGGCCACAGCAGACCCCAAGTGATTTTCAGACTGTGCCTGGATCTGGGATGTGATACATGTTGATCACCATCCTTTTTTTTTTCCTTTTCCATTCCCCATATAGTTTCCTCTGCAATGCAGGTTCTCTCAGTATACAGAGAAGTATAGCATTCTCTGCTTGATCTCCTGCCTAGAGAACTGGGGGTTGCTGAGAATATTTAGGCATAACTAGAGAAACCACATTTGATTAATTCATAGCAAAGATGACAATGTTACCACTCTGTGCACTTTTTCTAGAATGCCTGATCATTGCACTATTGGGTATTTATGCAAAATGGTCATTCTAGTACAGTTGTTCTTTCTCCTTAGCTCTACCTTTTCTCCTTCTCTATTAGGCTCTCTAAAATAACCTGCTTTTTGACAATAAGATCACTATGCTGATTTGTAGGACATGAGTTTTCAGCTGCCAAACAGGCATAGCACTATTGTTGCATATGTTGCTATTGCAATATTTTTTATTTTGGATTTGTGGTTGTTTCTTCACTGAAAACATCAAAAGGTCAGCTTTATCCCAGGGAGAAATAGGCAAACTTTTGAAATCACAGTCTGGAAAAACTTTTTCATGCCTATTTCTGTTTTTACATAAAATTTCTTCCTGTCTTAAGATTTTGGAGTGCAACTAATCTGAGGTCAAAAGCTCAAATAAGCCAGTGACACAACTAGTGCCAGCTGCTTCTTCTGCTAAGCCTACCAGATGTGAAGCTGAAACCATATAAGTGAAGACCCAAATGAAGCTTTAGTCCCTGAGTGAATATTATAAAACAAAAAGGTCCTGTTGACAAATCTGGATTATGCACAGTTCACTTTGAATTCCTCTTCCTCAGAGGTCAGGTGATAAATCACAATAATTCAGGGAGCCTACTACAATGAATGGAAAAGGCCAAAGTCTTTCATGATCATAGATGAAAAAATTGTACTTAAGCAGCTGAAACAGTAAGTGAATGACAAGCAATGCATAATAGATATAAATGACAAATAATTTGTTATTAAAATATATGTAAAATAAAATCATTATGATTTTATGTAAATTATATAGATACAGAATGAAATACATAACTTTCATTGCATATGAAACATATAGATTTAATATCAAAAGTAATATTTAAAAAAAAGGCACTAACAATAATTCAGGTATGACACTGATTTTAAGAATTTGTCAGCATCTGAATAAAGGAAAATTTCTAATGGCTACCTGGACTATTTCTTCTAACTTTTTGCCCTTGGAAGGCCTTCACTCCTCTAATTTCTGCTTAGCCTGACTAAAGCTAATATATCAAAGCTGCTTATAATAGTGACTCATACACTAAACTGCTGCTCATATTCATTGCTTACACTAACTCTAATGGCTATCTTATATTATCTTATAGTAACTACTATATGCAGGCATACTGATAAAGTATGACTGCTGACCAGGAAAAGCAAAGATAGTGAGTCATACAAAAGGTATAGCTGGATTGCTGAGGTATGAATTCACTCCAGAATTAACTTTCCCATTATTTCAGAGCCAGCCCTTTCATTTGGAGATGAGGAGTAGAGTGTCGGGTGGAAATTAACAGTATACTTCTCTTTTGGTTCATATTTATACTAAAAGTACACAGAGAAGAGAGAGTACCAACACTCATCTTAGTCTTTACTGGTAAAACTTGCCTTCAGCAGTTCCAGCCCCTGAGGCCTGTGAGGAAACCTATTGCAAGGAAGACCTACCCTTAATGTAGAAGGATCACACAGGGAATGCTTAAACAAATTGGACATACATGAGTCCATGGGATCTAGTGGGATTCATCCATGAGAACTGAGGAAACTGGCTAATGATTCTGCAAGGCCATATTGGATTATCTTTGAAAGGTCTGAGGAACCACGGGTCACCCTGGGAAGGTGGTAGAGGGAATCTTCCTGGAAGCCACTTCCAACATATGAAGGACAATAAGGAAATTGGGAGTAGTCAGAGAGTATCTGACATTGTTTATCTTGATTTCAGCGACAATTTCAACATTCTCATAAACAAACTAATGAAGTACGGACTAGATAAGTGGACAGAGATAGACTGAAAGTTGCTTAAAACAGAAAACAAAACCAAACCTAGTTACCAATGTATATAAGATGGTTAGATGACACCTCCATAAATCAGGCCTTTATATGAAGAAGCTGTCACTAAACTGTCAGGCTCAAAGGCTTTCAATCAGTGGCAAAAGGTCCAGCCAGAGGTCAGTCACTACTGGTGTACCCCAGGAGTCCATAGTGGGGAAATGCTGTTTATCATCTTCTTGAGTATAATAGGTCTGTAGGTTTGTGGATGATAGAAATCTGAGAGGAGTGGCTGATATGTCAAATGGGTGTACTGCCACTGAGAGGGACCAGAACTGTCTGGGAAAACAGGCAGAAAGGAACACTACAAGCTCAGGGCCATCTGGCTGGAAATCAGCTTTGCAGAAGAAGATCAGTGGTCTAAATGGACCAAGTGGCAGCAATGTCCCCTTGCAGAAAAGAAAGTCAACAGCCTTCTGGGCAGATTGAGGGAAATGATCATTCCTCTCCACCTAGCACTTGTGAGAAATATCTGGAGTGTTGGTTCCAGTTCTGAAATCCCCAGTGCAAGAAAGACATGGACATAATGGAGTAAGTCCAGCAAAAGACCACAACATTTGAGGTACTGGGGCATTTGTCACACAAAGTGAAACAGAAAGCTGGCACTGTTCAGCCTGAAGAAGAAAAGGCTCATGGAGTTTGTGTCAATGTATGTAGATATCTCTCTGAGGGAAGTAAAGAAGACAGCCAGACTTCTCAGCAGTGCCCAGTGACAAGAGGCAATGGGCATAAATGGAGATAAAGGAACTTCCTTTTAAACACAGGGAAAAAAAAAAGTTTGCTGAGATTTGAACTAGAAAATGTTTCCTAAGAGGATGGTCTGGTTTCCCAGAAAGCTTTTAGAATCCTCATCCTCAGGGCTATTAAAAACTCAACTTGACATAGCCCAGAGGAACCTTTGAGAAGGTCTCTGCACTAGATAATCCCCAGAGGTTCCTTCCTATCTCAGCTCTTCTATGATTCTGTGATACAACAAAGATGTCAATTTTAAACAGGACCCTGATTCTTGGTAGGACTTGTATCAGCACACATATGGGGCTTGGATCCTAGCTAGAAAAGCAGTTACAACCTGAACTTCATTCAGTCTGGATTTTAAAAACAAGCTTTTCTCAGAACATTTTTAGAATGCAATGACAAGAAGTTTGTAAATTCTGGGAACTGGTTAACAAAATTATGCAAGAATTTCAGAGAAACAATGCAACAGATAGTGCTTTGTGATGTTGTTTTTGCTTCCTAATTTGGTGTTAGACACTGCATAAGAACAATTCAGTACATATTAGGCAACCTTAATCTTCATCTTCTGTCTTCTTTTAGCAAGCATTATCAGCTTTCAAAACTGTTGAAGCTGAGAGTCTTTCTTCATTTCCTAGACTGCCTTTCTTCATTTCCAAGGATTTAGTAATCTTTACCAAAGTTCCACAGTATAAAAACCCTTCTACTACTCATTTTTATGCCATATGTATCCCCCTCCTTTTTTTTCTTTCCTTCTATGAATATATTTCCTTTATATATAAAGCACAAGCTATAACCTAGTCTATTCCCCCTTTCCTACCCTCTCCATACACACAGAGCATAGTCTTGCTTCCTTATTTTTTTATGTTTGAAAGCCAGAAGTAATGTATTCATCTGAACAGCTGGGTAACTTTCATGCTACATGCATATCAGTTTAAAAAGCAACAAACCTCAGGAAAATGTGACAAAAACCTACAATAGCTCAAATTGTAGGTCCGACACAAATCTCTCGCTGTTCAGATAATTGTGTTCATTGTCTTTTATTTTTAGAAAATTCATTACAAGAACTTAAAAAGGAGATGTAGTCTTTTTGCGTTCTGGCATATTGAGGAATTCCATTTTTATCTTGTATCTCTATTCATTTGGGAACATGGAGTGAACCAGCAGGACAAGGTTCATTTAGAAACTTGGCGAAGTGGGACATTGGCTTACCAATGACAAAGAAAAAATAGAATTTTTTTTTTAAGATGCATGCTTCCAGTTTTCTGTTTACTTGTGTTCTTGTTTTCAAAGTACTGTAGGAAATGTAAACTTGAGACAAGTTCTGGCTAGAAAAACTAAAACTGAACATACAAATACTATTTTAATGCACAAAGCTTATTTCACAAGTGGAAATACACATAGAGTATGGACTTTCTCCTTGTTGGAAAACAAATGATAGGACATTAAAAGTAACACATGCAGCAATTTGGAATGATGAATTTAAATTTGCTCTCGTTATAACATTGAAAATGGTGCAATTTGCCTGAGTTAATTCCAGTGTAATTTGAATATGGATTAAAATCCTGACAGGTCAAAGAACTGAAGTTGATTTGCCAGTGTCACTTCTATTAAGTAATACAGATCAGTTAATTTTGAAAATCTTTGTATTATTTTCAAAAAAAAATCCAGACACTGGAAAATGCTAACCTTTCCATTTATTAGGTTTTTTTTCCTCGAAGAAAGTAGTATGAAGAATTAAGAATGAGAAATCAAGATAATCAAGTCTAAGAGTTCACTGTCCAAACATATACCCAGGAATGTAAATTGAGCTTCTTTTGTCTTGTTTAATAATCCAAATGACTAACCCTTGCAAATGAGACACTGCACATAAGCATAACTCTGTTCTACCTAGCCTTTAAAAACCCAACACATATTTCTGCTGCTGTTACTGTGTCCAGGAAATAGTGGTGGTAAGAATGAGGGATTGAACCTCTTCAGGTCTTCTGAAATAGGGTTAGCGCTTGTTTAAATAAATGTGTGCTTTTAAGTTTGTTAAAGAAATACATTTATCAATGACATTAAATTGCTGCAGGGAGAAATTCTACAGGTGAATAGAAATGAAGCAACAAGTTTCTGCCATTTAATTTAGCTTGTTAAAGTGATCAGTTATAACTTCTTGAGGACTATAACCATTCAAAAATCTCAAACATTAAGTGTTACCTGTTACCTGTTAGTCCAGCCAGCACTTACTGAGTGCTGTGTTACTGAGTTATATTTTATCTAGTAAAACTATATTAATAAATATTCACTGTGCAGACTGCAAGATTTATATCGCAATGATACAGCATTTGAGTTGCAAAATTGCAGAACTATAATATTTTTTCTATGAGAAGTGACAGAAAGTTCTGAGTTATGTTCTTTCTGCAAAAATTTTACTCAAGTTTAGTTTAGTTTTATTAACAGACTAAATTTAGTGGAAAACATGTATTTAGTTTTAATAGATGGGTTAGAAGTATTTTCAAGAATTACACCTGCATCTGATTGCTGCTTTATAGTTTTACAATCACATTTCCTGTAACCTCAGTGTATCTGAAATGGTTTTGATTACACACTGCCTCTCATTTCTCTGTATGACTGGCAATCTTTCACAGCTGCCACATACAGGTACAGGCTCTAACTCCATCAGTCTTATTTTCAAACAGATAGGCTTAACATTGATCTAATTAGCATTGATAGCAACATATCACATCTGTAGGGTCACACATCCATGTATTTAAGAAGTTTTCCTGGCTTAACACTGCCAATCTCCCAGTTAAGGTCTTTTGTTAGAGGTCAAGTCTCAGGTTGAGAACTGTCATAGATTCACATCCTCTGTGGAGAAGACACAGAGTTCCATAACATGCAGACAAACTCAGGTAAGTGGAAAGAGCAGCAGGTTTTTTAAGCAAATGCCAAGGCAGGAGCAGAAATTCAGTTCAAGTTTCATGACTTGCACTGCACTTTAGTGTCAACATCATTTTTGAAAGACCTGGTTTATGGAAGTCTTGTTTAATCACCATACTTACATGTATGTTTCTACCTGAGTTTGTTTTTCTTGTCTGACTCCTGAGGTGGACGCTCACCTTGGATGGATCCACTCCATCCAAATTTTGACATTTCAATAAACGCAATTAGGATTCTAGATACTCCAAACTTTCTGCTTCATCCACCTTCTTCAACATCCAATTAAAAGGCATGACATTTTTAGACAGTTATTCAAGTCTCCAGAGGTAATATTTTATTATCTTAAGTTAGACTGGGAAGGATCAGACATGGTTGATTAAGCTACAGGAGACGTGGTCCTTTGAAAATGAGTCACAGGTGAGCAACTAACTAAATACTTATATGGCATATAATAACAGCTACATAATTAGTCAGAAGTAGAAACATAATACAGTTCTGCACAACATTTGGGGTTGGAAAAGAATAATGTTTTGACAAGAATTCACTTAAGATCAATGTATTCCATTCCACTGTAATTATATATTTGCAGCAATATTGCCTAAGCTCATGCCTAAGGACTTTTTAAGTAGTAGTGCTTGTTCAGTGACAGGGGAATTCATCTCACTTTGTTGAAAAATAAATGCTTGAAGTTTAAGATATTCACCCTTACAGACTATGGAGACACATTTCAAGATGACAAAGCATCTCACCAGTCATCTGTCTTTGCATGAGTCCAAATTGCCTTTTGGAAATGCAAATTTCTCTCAAAGAAAAGCAGAATTTACTAATGAGATCATTGGACTAGCTTAGATGGAGACAACCAACTTTTAGACGTCTATATGAAGTGAGATGCATGCAACAATAGCTGTTTGTTCCCTAAGTGCTCATAACCTAATAGGAGATTTAAAAGTATTTAGAAGTAAGAGGTGGTTGTGACACCATTCCTGGGTGTGTTTAAGGGTCATTTAGATGTGGTGTTGGGGGATAGGGATTAGGGGTGAACTTTGTAGAGCAGGGTTAATGGTTGGACTTGATGATCCCAAGGGTCTTTTCCAATGTGAATGATTCTATGATTCTAATTTCTTATGCATCCCCTTGGTAAAATCTGTGCAGTCTGAGACGTGTATTTTGAATACAGCACTGCTCTTCATGGATTGATTATTAGATCATCAATTATATCCCACAATTTTATGTCTACATGTATTATGCCTTTTTATTTACATGTAAAAAAATGGGCCACCAACATTAATGCATCAAATTTTGATGGAGTAGAATATCTACCTAATGAGAAACGTCACATATACAAAAGGTGAAAGTTTAATATTTGCAAATAAAATCTAGGATTTGGGACTGACCAGTCAGCACTTAATCAGTATTATTAATTTCATGACTGCTAGAAGGTATTCACAAACTACAGTGATGGAATAGAAGATATGAACTTATGGGAATAAAGTCAGTGAAGAAGGAGGAGGAAGAGGTGCTCTAGGCATCAGAGCAGAGATTTCCCTGAAGACCATAGTGAAGACTGTGGTGAAGACCATGTTGAAGCTGGTTGTCCTCTTGCAGCTCATTGAGTTTAGTGGTTGAGCAGATATCCACACGTAGCCTGTAGGAAGCTTACATTGGAGCAGGCTTCTGACAGGACCTGTGTACCCATGGAGAGAGAAGCCTACTCTAGAAGCAGGTTTGTTGGTAAGACTTGCGACATTGTGGGTTCACGTGCTGGAGCAATCTGTTCCTCAAGAACTGAATTCCATGAAAAGGACCCACACTGGAGAAGTTCATGAAGAAATACAGTCCATGGGAAGGACTCATGTTGGAGAAGTCCATGGAGGTACCCCCCACTGGAGGTGGAGAAGAGTGTGAAGAGTCCTCCTCCTGAGGAGGAAGGAGAGGCAGATACATATGATGAACTGATCTCAATCCCCATTCCCTGTCCCCCTGGGCTGCTCAGAGAAAGAATATAGAGAAATTTGGAAGTAAAGTTAAGCCTGGGAAGAAGGGAGGGGCAAGAGATAGGTAGTTTTCAGATTTGTCTCTATTTCTCATTATCCTACTCTGATTTGATTGGTAATAAATTAACCTAATTTTCCAAAGTCAAATCTATTTTGCCCATGATGGTGGTTGATTGGTAGGTGATTTCTCTCTGTTCTTATCTTGACCTATAAGCCTTTTATTGTATTTTTTCTTCCCTGTCCAGCTGAGGAAAAGAATGATAGTGTGGCTTTTGTGGGCACCTGGCATTCAGCCAGGGTCAACCCACCACAGGAAGCTGTTGAGAGAACCTGTTGCTGTGGAAGAGAAGGAGCAGTCTTTGGCTGAGATGAAGTCTGAGGGTCTGGATGATGGTTTAAGATGCTTTAATAAGAGAGTCAAATCCTCATTCTGGTAAAAAAAAAAAGGTACCATTTATTTTGGTTAAAATTACTCCTTGGGAATCTCTGTTTTCAAGCAAAGAAGTCTTCTGGCTCAATTAATGTATTTGTTTGACTGCATTTGTTTAACAAAGTCAGTGTTTTGAGGCCTTTCTGAATAATGTTTATTTTGTTTCCCATTTTGAACATAAAATACATAAGATATATGTATATGATATATATGATGTATATGTATAAGATATATNCCCATTTTGAACATAAAATACATAAGATATATAAAACAATCTACTTAAGAACAATTATAAGAGCATTGACAAAAATTCTCCTAGGTTTTCTGATTCCAGGCAAATAAAAAAAAAATGGTTTTTTTCTGTTTTTTTTGTTTGTTTTTTTTTCAAAATAATGACTTGATATCCTTAAAATATAGGGAAAAAATATCAAAATATCCCTAGACAATGAAACATTGACCACATATCAGAAGCTTCATTAAGAATCAAAAATGAAGTAGTTTGTCAATAAATATTAGCAATATACTGATGGGAGTGATAGTGAATTAATACAGTATTTAATTAGTATGGAATCTGAATTAGCAGATAGAGACATATATAGATGAGCGCTGAAAAGCAGTAAACCAATTAATTGATTTTAATAAACATCCTGGAGTTTCATAAAAGTTCAGGAAGCTGTTAGAGACTTTGACTATCTGCCTAGCTATGGCATATTAATAATCAAACATAGGATCTTTTTGGTTTAGATCTGAAGAGAAGAAATTCACATGAATGCTGCCAGTGGCTCCTGCTGATTCTTTTGACACTACAGCATTTAGAGTTAAGCCAACCTCCCTGCGGCTTTGCAATGCAAACTGAATGGGAAAATTAAGGGTAAATTACCACCAGCATGCATGATATTGTAGGTAGTCTCAAAATCTGCTCCTGGATGCAAGATCAAAGCAGTTTACTTTCAGCAGATGTAACAGGAGGCCATTATGAACACTTGTCTAATGAACCATGTCCAGCTCCATGAACCATATCCAATTGTGTGGGTTTTGAAAATACTGTGCAGAAGAGCCTGCCACAAAGATATGTTCAAGATGGGATTTTTTTTCTCAGTAACATTCCTTTTTATTTCTTACAAGACCAATCCGTGCTGGATTACTCCAACAAACTGTGTAAAGATTGCCAGCTCTGAGTGTGGGGATACACTATGACACACAGACACTGCTATTCTTGTGGAGGTCTTTATCTCCAACCCTGTGTTTTTGCTTCCCCTCTTCCTCAGGAAATGGCACCTCCAATTTATCAAACTCACACTGGGAATGTGGAAGTCACTGCCTCACCTCTGCATCACCTTTTGCTGAATATTTTTGTTGTAATGATATAGAACCACCTCCATTCTGTACTCTGTTTTTAGAGTAGGCACTTGCTAAAATCTCCCTTCTCTACAAAACAAATAAAATCGTTTTGAAACCTGCAGCTGTGCTTTCACAGAAAGGTTTTAGACAGGTAGCACATGCAAAACTGTGTGGCATGGATTGTGCTGCCATCTGAGGCTGTACCCGACAATTTTGGGTTTTTACCTCAGCAGGGGGGACTGTTAATCAGTTTTTCTTCCTTAAGAAATATGATCAAAGTTCAGAGTTAATTTCTCCAAACAGCTGAATGGGTGAGGCTAGTTGTTCTGAAAGGGGCCCACGTTTGCTCTCCTTGTACCAGTTTCAGGTTCACTGCACACTGACAGGCCCAAATCTGCATGAGAATGTGGCCTTGGCAGCTGGCCCCAGCCCATCAGGGCTACGTCGCCCTGGCATCATCTCAGCTCTGCAACCAGGGCATTGTTCTGGGCTGGAAAATCCTTCCCTCCTGCTGAGGAGTGGCTCCACAGCAGCCCATGAATATCGTTCCACCAGCCAAGCTCCTCTGCAAATAACATCCTGTGCCACCATGATCTCTGCAGGTTTGCAATCCCCAAGAAGTGCATCTGCCTACCCATAGCAACTGCACGACTCTGAGTGTCACTTTTGGCAAGGCCAGCTTGCTCCAAGTGGACCCATACCTGAATTGTCTGCTGTCAAATGCCACTTCAGCTATGAGTCAAACTTCAGATGGGAGTCTATTAAAGATTTACATTTCTCCACTGCAGTGCCATAGATGAGAAAGGCTTTCAGAAGACACTGACTGCTGAACGTGGAGCTGTGCAATGCATCATCTTCTCCTCTAGAATAATAAAACTTCATTTTTAGTCAAGCAAATGTTCATTTCTTACAGCGATGTCTGAGGTCTTACAACTGCAGCCAATACTCTGGTATTGTGTCAAGGATTAGAATGACAAGGAATTATTCAGCTATCATCATGTGGTGAGAATAGGAAGAGGAAAGGGAGAAAAAATGATGTGGGTTTTTTTTTTTTAAATTGCAGTTCTTTGAGAATTATTCTTTTAGGACATAGACAAATCTGTAGTGTTAGAATATATTGTGTGTATGTATATATGTAGGCATTCATGTGTATGTATGTGTATATATGTATGTATATGTACATCTGTGTTAGTGTACAATATTTAGTATCTTTTTTCTTTTATAGTCTAAATATGGATCCATAACATGAATGCATAATGCATTCTGTTATAGTCCATGTTCACATGCATAATAAGTGTAGGTTTTTTGCTTGATGATTTTCCTGATGTATTAATTTGTTTTAGGAAAAAAACAGCTAGAAGGAGACATTTGATTTTAAGTTTAACTTATTTCAGTCTTAAAATGTTGACAAAGGTTCATATATGAAAAGTCCTCAAAAAAACCCTGTGTGGAGAATTTGCTATTGATCAAGATTCTCTTGCAGAAATGAGGCCTTCATTTTGAAAAGTAATACAATGCATCACTTTTTGCAAGGTGAAGATTGAACAGGGCATAAGAGTGATAATGACATGAAAATCCTTCTGTTCACTCTGACCATTCTGTAGAAAAAATTACATGACCCCTTTATACTAGGTGCTTTCTTTTTCATATTTGCATTCAGAATTTGGAACAGAGAATTGACTTTTTCCTGATTCCCAAGACACATTTTTAAAAGAATGAAATGCCTAATTATTTGCATGGGAAACATGATTTTAGAGAATGTACAAAGTGATGAACATTTAGAAAATCACAGCTTTGCAATGTCTTGGGTGCCATCCAGGTATTTTTTAATGTTAACATCTTAAATCAAACATCTCTCTATTAAACTTAAGATAAGCCTGTGCCAGAACTTTTAACTTGGATGTCCTTCACATTTTAAGCTTCAGGAGGCCAGATTTTAATTTCCATATCCAAATGTGATACGACACAATTAATTTTTCTGTGTAGAGCTTTTGATTTCTGCTTGGTACTGGAGATGTCCCTGAGTCTGTATGTTAATATTGTCATATGTATTTTGTGTGGGGGACCAATGTCTCATTCTATCACCTATTTATCTCCTTTTTTGGAATGTTTTCTATGCTGCGATTTTGAAGAAACATGATCCAAGATGACATCAGAGAATGTCACAGATGAGTGTTTCAAGCCACTTAAAGAATCACCATCAGACATACTAGCAGAAGTGATTTTAATATGATTTGTAAAAGGGTGATTTAAGGTTGATTTTTTAATTGATTGGTTTTGGTTTTATTTTACATTAAAGGTGACCTTGTCATTTGTATGACCAGGTCAGGAAGAAACAAACTATTTGGAAACACTGTAGATAGGCCATACTTCTCAAAAAAAGTCCCTGTCTAGACCATTGTATCCCTGGAGGAGTCTGACACATGCCCTATAGTTATCAATCTTGAAGATTTTGAAGAAACTGAGATAATGAGTGCATTTCTTGTTTTTCTTTGCTTTCCATCAGCTCAAATTCAACTGTTTCAACATAGAAAATTAGTGTTGTTTGAGACATGCTGTTTTATGAGAGACATCTGCATGGGACTAACATACGTGTCAGAGGATCTATCATGCTCCTCTTTTTCTGGAAGAGCAACTGGACATCTCACAGGATGTTTAAGGATGTTTAAATGGCACTAAACACTTATTTAAGTAATGGAATCCTCTCCTACATGTGATAAGTTTTAGCTGCACAAAGCTNCTGGATCTTTGTTCGCAAAGCCTAGCCACAACTACTGTACAAACTGTTTCTAACTCCTTTAGGAGGTTGCCTGAACAATTGTGTTCCTCAAAGGGATGGATGTCAGTGGAAACCCATATTTAAATTTTGGCTGTGACTTAGGACACCAAAGTACCTGTGTCTCAGTGTCTCACACAAAAGAGGAAAGAACTCAGGCACTGCACCAACTATGACACTTAGAGCTATGAAATATAGATATTACACACAACTGTAATTAAGTCTAACCACAGTGTTAATTTAAACCCAATGCAGATATATATATATATATGTACACATAAGCTTATTAAGCCTACTTTTTTTTTGTATGGAATTATATTGTTAATATATATGATAATATATATATTCTACAGTTTGGGGGATAAAGCTAAATTTTTGTGTATATATTTTTGCAGGATGAATGTCCAGGTTACATTTTTGAGTCTTAATTTGGTTTATTTTATATTTATTAGATTTATTGTATTTCTTTCTCTAAAATATAACTTAGTCTGCTTGTTGCTTGACACTGAGCAGGGAACAAAACAGTCACAAAAAGTTCGAGATATGCACTATAAAATGAACTCAGACTTTTACACAAATTTTTACTACAGATTAAGCATACATAAAGAATGGAATGAAGAATAAAAAAATAACTGAAAGAGGAGAATATGGTAGATACAAATGGAATGACCTTTAAAAAAATATTCTCTCAAAACACAGCTTTAAAAAGAATATGAACTCATTCAAACTTCCATGTAGAGCAGAAAGATGAAAATTATTATTTGAAAATCCCAAGTAAGGAGGTTTGTCACCAAATGTATATCGTTGGGGTTTTGTTTGTATGTTTGTTTGTGTGTTTGTTTGTTTTCAGAGATGTCAGTGATTTAATGGACATATTGATTCCCTGGACAAAATCCTCCTTGCCTGTGTCCTTAGACTGTCACAACTCTAACAGCTGTACTGTATTAATCTTGGAAATTGAAGATGTATTAATCTTTTCAATATCTTATGAAGACCTATGAAAGCTAGAGAGAGAAATTTTGGAAATACAGGACTAAAGGATCATTTACAACTGCAAGAATAATTAACTTCTAAGACCTATATAGTCTTAAAGGGAGATCTCCTGGTCTCATTCACTGAAGACTTCAGAAAACATGTTTTAAAATACATAAGAAGGATGCATTTTTAAGAAACACTGGATACATGCCTGTGTGTAAGGTAATTCAAATAGCCAGTCTTCAAAATAGTGAATTCTCTACTATGACCTCTAGTTAATACAGAAAGAAAACAAAGGATTTTGTAACCCAATATGAAATAGCTTATGAAGCTGCTTATATTTTTCTAAATATAGAGTAATATTACTAAATTTATCAATTAATATTTTGCTACATGGATATCATCAGAAGTCGTTACATCTTATCATTTGGTATAGAATTAAATGCATAGTAATTTATGGTTACATTTATAGATATGAAGGCCTGAGAAAACCATTAGAGAAATGAGTCTCATTTTTTAGTACAATGTCAGGTGGAGAACTTTACTGAATAAATTTTTAACCATGACTATAACTTGCGAATAAAATGTTTTTATCAAGTTATGCAGTCCTGATTTAAAATGATAAGGACTTCATCACATCTTTTGATAGGTTATACCAGAATTTAATTATCTTCCATGTGGAAAAAAACATCCTTTTCCACTCAGTCTGATTATGTTCAGGTATGAAAATCTGATCTCATTGTGCCTTTTTATTTCACATGAGAGAACTCTTTCTTACCATAAACCTCTTTTGAGATAAATCTTTTTTGGAAGGGTAAATAGAATGGATGGATTTAATTTTTACCCTTGAAGACATGTTTTATTTGAATTCTATATTTCTTTCAAGTTCTTTTGAGTTTTATGTCATACTTCTTCTGAATATATTAATAATTTCTGCTTTTTGTTCAAATTTCTCTGCCTCTGATTTGAAATGATTCTTCAAATTGTTCAGACCTACAGCAGCTGTGTAAACGCTTCTAATAATAGTCTCACTAATTTCATTCACAGAAATAAATGAAAGAAATACCCTGCTAAACTATGGAAGGATATATTTGCTTTGTAGCAAAAGCTTTGGTTTGAAAGCCTCTTGTCTATAGGCAATAGATACCCTTTAAAGCAGGATTTCCTTTTCTGCATTCAGATACTTGACACTGGCTGAACAAGAGCCTATTGTTCACAAATCCTAAGGAATTCAGTTTGGTCTAATAAAATGATCCAAAATCATCATTACTTATCACTCACTTCTCCTGACATACATGTTGAGCAACAATATAGCCTATTATTCATCCTTAAAGACTACTGTGCCATTAGACAAGAGAAGGATAGCTGAAATGTCCCTTCAGGAAGTGATATTTCCAAAACCTTCCTGCTGATCTTGTAAAGTATAAATATCTTTGGTAGATGATCAGATAATCAGAAAGTATAGAATAAATACAGAAAAATGGATTGTATTTCTTCTTAAATGAGTACAATGCAAGGAGGTCATATGAGATAGTTCTCTTTGCTCCTGCAGGAACAGAGGCATCATGTTGGAAGCAAAGAACATAGTGAGCCTTGGCTCCATTGCATTATGTATTAATAAATGTCTTTGGGAAAAACAGAATAATCGGCAGTGAACAAAGGCTGCTCAGCTCTCTTGACTGAGATGCTCCAGGAAATGTCTCTGTGTCTCAGCTTAGTCTCAGACAGCTCTGGCTGATACAGCGTAACCTTGTTAATTTATTAGCTTTTCTGTTCAGAATTGACTAAATTGCAAAATGCAGTAAAACAACCTAATCTTAGTTGTTGCATTCTGCTTTCATATTGATGAAATAATACATGTGTGAAAGCAAGAGAGCATCCTGTTCCAGAAAATACAAGGAAGGAAGAAGGAGATGATAAATGTTTTGTGGGGTTGTTTTTTTTTTAATTTAGGAATAGAAAGTTTAGTCTGCAGAGATATCCAAGCTATTCCATTCTATGACTCAGAGACCTCAGCCAAGGCTTTCCTGAAACTGTTGTGTCTGAAAGGTTTGCAAACTGTATGTAAAAGAGAAGTGCTTATGGAAAACAAGGGCCAAATAAATGGTCTTCCACAAGGAAAATTGTTTTAAAAGATTGCTTTCTCTGTGGCTTTTAAAGATAGATGGGATTTCATGTTTATAAATTCCAAAGAAACATGCTAATTCACTTTGCTGATGGTAGTACTGTGATGTGGTTACCCATGGAAACAGAGGTCACCAGCAGGAGATGAATTCAGATGACTGAAATGTAACAAAGCCACATCTGAACCCCAAATTACTGCAGAGGGTTTCAGCTTTGTATCTCTGATGTATTAATACCATCAGTGTAGGCTCAATGGCTCATCCAACATCAGTCCACTAGTCGGAAATAGAAAAGGCAGAACACCCAGGACCAGAAGTAGTCCTTCAAAGACACATTAATCCTTCCAGCAAGGCAGCCCAATGCATCTGTGGCTTCCCAGCTGTGACACAAGAGGAATGACCAAGTGTCTGTTGTACATCTGTTTCACTCTTTCACTGTGAGTAACATAACTCAAATTTATTTGGATGTCTAGTGATGCTGCCCTATGGAATTTTAATGGTTTGTTTCCCAATAGTTCTCCAGCTGTGACAGACTACAAACTGAATCTTGCATGGGTCCAGAGTATACTTGAAATACCTTTTATTCCTGCTTTAAACAAGATACTAAACTTTTCCAGGATTGCAGACCTCCATAACTGCATCATATTTTCAGCTACATTTTGGTTACAGAAGATGCCCTTGCTTTCTATATCCTGCTGAATTTGGCCTAAACATTGCTTACGTCTTCAGTAGCACCCTGCTTTTTCATTGCTCTCCTTGTTTATCTTACCGTTATATTTGCTTGTTTTGCTAAAGAACTGCTCTGCATTGCTGTTGTATACTGTAATTCTTCCTTGCTTTATTGCTAACCCCAGCACTACACATAAAGGACTACTGCACAATGAATAATTAATCTGACAAATTTAGCCTCTTCAGATAGATTTCCATTAATGCCTTTGTCTCACAAAAGTATTTTTGGAATGTGACTGAATTTTACTCTCTATTAATCACGCACCTATGTGACTATTTGCTATTTGTAATCAGAACACGTTGGTTACTTGTGAAAGCCTAGCTAAGTTATGTGTTACTGTTTCTGTTCTGCATTCGGCCGTGCACGCAAAATCTGGCAGCTTGTGTGTGTGTGGAGCCAAATTTCTGTGCTGGCAAAATTCCTTGGTTGCAGCACCAGAGAATTGGCCCTTAACATACAGTTTCTGTGATTCTTTGTATAGAGTTTAACATTTACTCTCTATTAATGTTTATACCAGATCAGCAGGAATGAAAAGAAATGCAAGTGGAGTCAAACACATTTGTCTAAAAAATTGGTGAAGTAGTCATAGAAGATTGCTTGAAATAATAAACCTGTGTCATCGATGATCATTAGAGTATTAATACTAGAATTGTTACTCTTTCTCGTGTCCAGGATTTCTTTTTCAGTGAGGCCTCTTATCTTTGAGTGAAACACTACTGTGTAAAGTGGTATTTAAAATCTGTACTTTTCCCTTTAAAGCTGGCATTCTCTTAAAGATAATGACTGACTGTAGATATGTACTTGAGTTCAACAATAGCTATTAAAGCTATCAGAGAGCTCTAGAGCTGTAACTGATTTTCTTTTAATAATGACATATACCATTTTAAACTGTTTTTTTCATATTCAACAGTCCTTTCAAACACTAATTACTCCATTAAAAAAACAACCTCAACAGATGGATCAATCATTATCCTTACCTCTGAGGTAAGAACAGAAAAAAATCTTCAGACTAAGCCTTTCATTTTGGCTGCCTCAGTTTGGAGCTTGTTTTGTAAAACCTGGGTGGTTTTATGAGTTTTCAGACCAGTTGTTCATCCTCGGAGCAAAGCTCTCCATACATACAAAGTCTCCTAAGTCCTGTTACTCTGAAGTGAAGGATGTGTATGGCTAGATCCAGGGAGGGCTCCACCCACGCTCCTCATCAGCGCCTTTTCCAAGCGCGCCGATAAAAAGAGGCTAGCAGATAGCACCCTCGAGCCTGCGCTATGGATTTTTTTTAGGTGAGACACAGCATGCGCAGAGCTGGACCCACCCTTTAGTCCTAAGGTTCATCTGCCAGGGCCTAGCAAGCTTGGACGCTGGCAGCCAAGTCCTTAGGATGGAGGTTTTATTAGAGTGTCCTTCTCTTAGATGGAAGGGCTTCCAGGGCTAAACGAGCTCCATCTGCCCGGGTTTGGAATCAGAGTTGTCCTTCTCCTAGGATGACTGCCAGAAGGCTAATGAGCTCATCCTACCCATACAAGGATTATAGGAACATGGGTATCACTCCCCACACTTTCCCGTGGGCAATGAGTTTAATGCTCCCTCTGCTGTCGGCACAGTTATTGCACCAGGGGCCACAGGAGACCACAAGTGATTTTCAGACTGTGCCTGAGTGAAGGATGTGAGACAGTTGGAAAAGCTGATTTGGGGCTCCTTCCATTAAGATCAGCAGAAGAGAATGAAACTTACTTATTTATGATTCCCACTTTGGTATCAGCTGTAGTTTTAATGCACGTATGACACAGTGTGATCTACTCAGTTTTTATGCAATGATTGTTCTGTTGAGTATACAACAAAATTACCAGATGTATGTATATATTGAAGAAATTTCAAGCATTTTATAATATCTTTAGATTTACACGTGACATGCCAGGTGTTTATTTGTCCATTATATTCCTCTTCTTATAAATTCAGTGAGTATGTTCAAATACCTCATCAATGGCAAGTAATATATGTGCTAATGTGTATAGAAAAGAAAGATTTTAAGAAGTGGTTTCAGACATGTAACTGAAGGAGCATAGTTGTCACTGTGTGAAAGCTTAACATTTCCTAAAGATCTAATGAAATTTCTTTAGCTGAATCTCCAGAAGAAATACTACTCTATTCCCCACAACTGCTAGTCATTTTCTAACCCTATGGTATTGATTTGATATTTATCTACTCTACCTATATACCTGCCTGGGCTCTACAGACACTGTCCCAATTGCCTTAGTCTGACTGACTATTCTGATATAGCCATAGTAAGAAAATCTCTTTGACCTAGCAATGTGAGGACTGATAAATACATATTAAATAAGTTGTATTCTTTCCTTGCTTCCTATCACAAACTTCCAGAGGAATATTGCCTGGATTTTTCTTGGTGAAAGGATGACCAGAACAACTATCAATAACGCAGCCAACAACCAAATGCAAAATGTAAAGAGTACAGGAAAACTACCCTCATTAACACTGAAAGAGACTGAGAAAGGCTGTGTATTGGAAAGCAAAGAAATCAGCTGGCCTACCACTGCAGATAAATAAGGGTTATCACATCTTTGACACAGTCAGGGTACTTGGCTCTTTGATGGTTTTGAATCCAGAAATCTGCAAAAGAATCCTGCCCATGTCTGTGCGGATACAAGTATATCAGTATTTTATGTCTACCTTTCCTCCATTCGCAAATGTTCTTCTGGTGCTTAAACATGAATTGAACCATGCTTGAAGATGTGCAGTGTACTCACGCGTGAAGCCTGACAATCTTTTGCTAACAAACACTTGCAAACACAGTTATCTCCCCAAATCAGCTTGTGGGTACACTCAAAACCCAGTATCTCCTTCCTGCAATCCTCAGCATATTTTAATCAGTTTTTGTGGTATTTACTGTATTTAATGAGAATACTTGCACTATAAATAAAGCCAGTTCTCCATAAACTGAATATGGTCTTACACATCAAGTTTTTTTTTGGCTGGTTTCTTGGTTTTTGTTTGTTTGTTTTCATTGGGAAGTTATGTTGGAAAACTGTCTCCTTTTCAGAATGATATCTAGTAACCATATTATGTATTTATATTAAGACATACCTTATTCCTTTGGTCAGTCTTTCTTTCCAAGCCCAGAGTTCAGTTTCTGTATCAAAAATACATTCCTATAAGTGGTGTCTTAGAAGTGGTCAGCAACATATTTTGGGCTACCTTATGTGTGTGGAGACAAGATACCATTTTTGACTCCCAGCTAACAGGTTCTTTTAGTAGGACAGCAATATCTGTAACAAAAAAATGATCCAAGTTGCCTTCAAGGCACTCACTAATCTTGTCTGAACAGGTAAAGCATGAGCACTATAAGAAAAAAGGAAGATGTCCTTACATCTTGTGTTTGTATCCTGTTGTATCTGAAGTGCAATCTCCATCTGAGGTGCAATCTCCATCTGAAGCTTCTATGCAGTTGGTATTTTCATAGCATCTCATTCCCTTGTGGAATCTCTAAGAGGCCGTACTTATAATTGCTGCTTTCTGCTCTCTGTAGGTTCATTAATCATGTCTTTGTCTTTCTTGGTAGCCTAGGAACTGAATAGCTTTGGGAACCCTACATGCATGGGGTTTTTTGTTGCTGCTTCTTTCTTTTTTTTTTTGAGTCAGGCAGTTGGAGACCTTTGTATGCATAAATACATGTATATTCTGTAGATGTAAACCTCATATTCTTAAAAGACCAAGCTACAAAGCACCTTTCCCTAGGAATTTAAAAGCAAGAAAGATCTTTTCTTGCTTGGACAATTAGGGACATTAAGAAACTTTCTACTGACAAGTAAGTCTCCAGAACATGATCGTAAGGGAAAATCATCTGTGCTTTTTCCTACACTACACAAGAAGTAACACACTTTCTGAGGCTTTACTCTCAGTTGAGATGAACTACAGAAAATGGGTGTATGGATTTCTGTTGTACTAAGCTTCATTTTTGTTGACAGAAGAGACAGATACTAAACAAATAATACCAGTAATCACAGTAATCCAACAGTTCAGTGGTCTGACAGAGCAGTCTGCAGGTGGCTTGAGAAGCTGCTAAGGTTTTACAGCATGGCATTAGTTTCATGCAACTGTTTAAAGACCACTGTTTTGTGCTTACTGCAGACAAATATGAATTCTTTCCAGAAGATAATGCTGACAAGAATTAGGGATTCCACAGAAGTGACAAAAAAACACTGGATATTTTTTCCTAACTTCTGTGTGCTTTGAAGGTCCAAATACTTATGAGTACATAGTCAGTTATCCAAATAAAATTTTGTATTTATTGGTATAAAACATTGAAATTCTAATTGGACTATTTAAAGACAAACAAGCAAAAAAGCTAAGTCTTCTTACTAAAGGGATCTTATTATTTATAGGAACCTGCAATGCTCCATACTTTACTAAAAACACTTAGAAAGCTCTGGAACTTCAGAAATGGCAAGCACAGACTGGCACTGGTTTTACTATCCTAATTAGGAGAAGATGGTAAGAAACATGGCTTTTTAAAACAGTAACAGCATGCAAATATTTAATTACTTGTTACTTAGGTTCTTCACAGTCATTAAAATGTTCTTTCTGTAAATTAACTTATTCCTTTTAATTTTCCAGGTTTGCTCCACTTCTGATGGTGTATAAATTCTGTGGTACATGTTCAAATATGAAATTATAGATATGCCTTATTTAAAATATACTCTGGTGACCAGAAAAAAAAATTAAATCATAGGTTAGCAAAAAAGGTGAGTTTTACCCAATTAATAAGACGTACTGATACTCCAAGAAGTGGTTAGATTCTTGTTCTTCATTTTGGTTTCATACATAGCAGTATAACACTGATTTGAAGCTAATAATTTCAAGGTCTTTTTAGAGTTTGGTGATACAGATGTTACACCTCTGAAAGCATATACACTGGCAGTCAAACCATTTTGAAAGGCTTCAGACTTCAGGAATGTTGCCAAGGATTTGTCATCTCAAATGTAGTGTAAACTGCAACAGGCACTGCAAGGAGACCTTCTCAGTAGTTTATAAATAAAGTTATTAATTTATTTGAATTGCTTTTTTACTGGTTACTGGTATACTGCAAATCCATATCTAGGAAATACATGACAGAATGTGGCACTGTCAATTTTTATTCATTCTTCATGTGGGATGCTCTTATGACTGCCAATCACGCACTCTATGAGACTTGCCCAAAACAGGAAGAGAGCATCATGTATTTTATTCATTCTGCATGTTTACTCACTATTTTTTTCTGCTTGTAAGAAGGGGCAGAATTATGCTGCAGGCTTCTTTTCCCCCTCATTTGAAATTCTTTGGTTTCTATGGAAACAATGTGTTCTATTGTTGTAGTTGTAAATTGGGGGACAGTAGTGCTCCAGCATTTCCTAAAAAGCAGTAGCGTAAGTTCTCTGTGACTATGTAGAGAAGTTGGTTTGCTCCATGATGCTTTGATAAGCATCTGAACCAAAACCAAAGTTATCTACTAAGCTTGATATTCAATATCAAGTTACATATTTTATTAAAATGTCTATTATCTCTATTCAAGATTACC
The DNA here is from genome assembly GCA_013396975.1 of Bucco capensis. NCBI lineage: Eukaryota > Metazoa > Chordata > Aves > Piciformes > Bucconidae > Bucco > Bucco capensis. Next base: position 115,378 of record VWZO01006683.1, on the reverse strand, counting down.
TAGCATATGAAATCTTCCAACACGTATTTGCAGTATTTCTACCTACCAGCATTCAATGACCAAAATCATGCCCATGATTCATCAAACCCATTGATTATATTTCTCAGTTGCATTATTCATGTAGTATATAGTTGCTCAGTAGAAGTGTAATTGACATTTCTCAAGGATTTTTGTATTTTGGCCTGGGCTTTTAGACATTCATAAAAGCTGGAGGCTAATATTAAAAGCACAAGGATAGTAAATCAGTGCTAAATTGATAGCTATGACTGAATGCGCTCAAAATAACATATAGATTACTCATAATGCTATAAAAGAGGATGATTTAAACAAAGAATTTCTTAATCATTTCTTTATAGTACTTCTCTCTGTAAAAATAAAACCAAAACCACACACATACACACAAAAAAAGACATAAGGATAGTCCTAGTAGGAAACAACTCCCTTTTCCAATTCTCAAAATATTTATTTAAACAATCTGGAAGTAATTTCTGAACTGCTTATAAAATCTATTTTAGAACACTTAAAAATGGGGGAAAAAAAAAAAGGAAGTCACAGAGCCTTAAACTGTGGATTATGTTTTATTTCCATTTTCACATCAGCCTTGTCTTCTTCATTTAAAAACTGAAAATATACCACTCATTTCTATTTACTGAACAAATACTGCAAAGATGCTATCATTGTCCAATGGAAAGTTGACTCTTACCCTGCCACAAATGTGTAATGAGTTTGGTATAAAAATCACAAGACACTTCGAGAAACTAACACATCCTAGTTTCTTTCTAGATCCTTTTGGTTTTATGTTCTCTATACTTCAGTACAACATGAACATTTATTAAAAAATAACTTACAGAAAATAAAAACAGAAATGGGAATTTCATTGAACGAATTTATTTAAAGCTAACTCCTTGTAAAGTGTAATTACACACAGAACTCCATAATCAAGGGCGTTCAATAGCTCCCATGGGGAATGATTCATGATTCTGTCCTCCAACTTTTATGTGGAGAAAGTAGGAAAAGTGTGTTGAGTTACTGCCAGTACAGGTGCAAACAATACAAGCACAGGAGAAGCTGTTAGTAGTTGTGATCTAGATCAGCTTCTTAACTTGGTGAAAAACATACATTTTATTATAATATATGATCCTACATGTAATAACAAAAGATGGATTCCATGCTTCTTCAAAAACAAGAAATTTATTCTGGGAAATAGTAACTGAAAAAGTGATGGTACCATAACAGGACCAAAAGGACTAATATAATCCTGATGTATATAAAGATGAGAATAGGAGAAGACAGAGACTGTATTCCTTCTAGTCTTGAAAATGGCACAAATACTTCTGTTTTTCTATGTCCCTGCCTTATATTGATGTGGGAAACAAAATATTAGACAGAATTTATTAAAATGCAATTAAATGTACCTAAGTAGGAAGCCAGGAGATCTATTAAAAAAATTTATCAAGAACAAAATGCCAAATAATAATTTTGGTGAAATAATAAAGAATAATCCTACTTTATATATACCTATAAGGAAAGCAATAATATAACAAGATCAAGTGACACAGAAACAGAAGCTAGAAGTGTTCAGTAACAAGAAGCAAGGCAAACATTTTCTGCAGCAAAACCAACAAGCCACTAGAATAACTTGTCATGGGCTGAGACAGATTATCCCCATCATTAGCTAAGAGGAAAATTTTATTTCTTTTTAAATACAGGATTTATTTCAAATTAAAAGATAAATTAATTCAGGAAACGTCTTTATGGGGAACAAAATAGAAAGTCAGAATAGATAGCCCCAACAGTGTCTTTTCAGCTTTTAAATCAGTGAATCTTTTTTGCCTTCAGATTTGTTTCCTTATGCTTTGTCTTTCGAATGTAATGTTATCAGGGGGTGAGTATGTCTATGACTATGTGTATATGTGTCTATGATCATGAGTGCAGGTTTTGGAACTGGCACTCTCCAGCAGTCTCTTACATATGGGCATTTTCTATTTGAAAACCAGTAGTTTTAATCCTCATCTTCTGAAGAAAGGCCCTGGAGAACATGAAGGTGGGTCAGGAAGAGGAGACATTCCAGGACATTCAACAGCTAAATAGGTATTTTCTTCTGAAGAGCACTAAGAGGAAAAGTGTGACATCAGGTGGACAGGGTCAGAAAAGCTAAGAAAGTTATGATAGATGGATAGAGTTCCTTATTTAGGCTCTAATCAAGTATTTGTACTTTAACCAGATGTAAAACCCAGCGCATCTACAACTATGTCCAATCCCACAAGCATAGGAGGAAGCCAGGAGCTGTCAGCCCCCACCCCAGTAGCATGGTTAGACACACTAAGCTCTTATTGCATCGTCTCAACACTTCATTTCATACTGTTATACACAATAATGAAATTAAGTCTTTTTCATAGTTACCCAGAGGGTCTGTGTGAAAGTACTTTATCTATGTGGGGAAATCAGCTTCTTCCTAATATCAGCTCGTTAATCTTCAAGAAGTCTTAACTAGCTGTATATGCTTCTTTTTTTGGTGATCTAGATATTTCCTCCTCTTTTCTCTTAATAAAATGGTGACTTCTATTCAGAGTTCCTTAAATATTTATAAATGTATTAAATTCTTCTGTGCTCCACGGTCTGCTTTCAGAATATTTTATTGAGGTTACCCACCAGGTTCATCATTTCATAGAACACTCTGCAAATAATCTATGGGGTTACTGTTATTGCCATTCTTCTGTATTATCTCAAAAAATAATCTTGCTGTCTCAGTCCTAACCCTTCTGTTCTTGCTGTCCTTTTTATTTTAAGGCTTTAAATAGCAAAATCAAAACTTCATGGTGTGTAACTACTCAGAAATAGGCTCCATTAAGTGAAATTTGAAGGAGTTCTCATTTTCCAAGCTGGTGCTTTTATCTCTCCAGTAGCTGTCGTTTACTAACAGTCCAAAGCAGGTTTTTCAAAACCATTCCTATAACACTGTGGTCAGAAATTATCTTTAAGCTTTTGACATATGAGCTGAATTCAAGATATATTCTTCTGATTTCCTTCTGCAGGCAATTTATGTGTCATGGTTATCAGAAAACTTATGTATTAAAGGAACCATTTTTATTTGATATGATGGAGAGCTAACTTAAAGTTTTAGCAGAGCCCATTATAAGTGGCATTTGTGGAGTGAATTTGTGTTATAAGATTTCTTTAAAAGAGGGCAGCTAAGGAAATACTGGTACATTGAACAGTAGTCTGAAAAGTATGAACACCAAGGCCCTTTCCTGGGATTTCCCAGCTTTTAGAACATAAGTATTCTGTTAGACAGGTAACTCTACACGTTACCATTTACCCACTCATAAGAAATATTCTCAAAATCCATAATACTTTGCATAGCAACTCCTTCATGCAAGGCAATTTTTAATATCTTTACAAACATTAATGCTTATGATATTCTGAGGGAAAAAGAAGTTGGTTTACTTATCTTTTAATGTGACCAATGTGTAAATCCAGTGCAAACAGTAAGAACTAAATGTGGGATAACTGCCCAGCTTGCTATGTGACAGGAGTGCAGGCTAATTTAGTGTACTTCAGGAGAAAAGTTAAGATGCTTGAAACCAAGAGATGCATATGTTATCTCTGGGGGTGGATGTCTGCTGAGCTAGCTGAAGCAAGGAGTCTTGTGAAGATAAGATGGTCGTGTTTTGGCTGAAACTACTGAAGCAAGGATAAAACAACAGAGGCAAGCTGCTTTGACACAGATCTTGAAGGTTATCATGTTTGTGTGAAGACCTTTCCTTAATTAACTGCAAAATAAATATTAAAATGTACACCCTAAATACGGTAATGTGCCAAATGAAGTACATGCTAAACATATATGATTATGTTACTCAACTCTCCACCTTAATCATTCTAAACATCACATAGAATGCAGGGACAGGCAGGAGTAGGATATAAAAAATCATGAGGGGAATACCTCTCTGTCTATCAGAGACAGTCGAGGGGCTGTACCCTTCTTCCTGCACTCAAGACAGGGTCACCTTCAATACACAGCTTACTTTTTCTATCATTACTACTATACATTAACATTGTTGCAAAGACTTGCACCTCCAGTTTTGTCAGATGTTACCCAGGAGTTACTAACTCAAGCTCGATTTTTGCAGTCCATGCATTTATCTATGGCAATTCTGAAGCTGCTATTGAACCTCTCTATCTTTAACTTTGTGAAACTGTCTCAGTGAAATTCCTTATTGGGGGTCTGAAAGAGGCAAAACCTTGACTTTGCTAAACAATTTCAGTAAAAGTTCTTAGACTCTGAGACAGACAAATGTCAAGATCTTACCCATAATGTGACACTAAGGAAAGAAAATGAAGGCAAGAACACCACAGTATTCTTCAGTCTTTTGTCTGTTTGTCTGTAGGTGCCAAGAACAAGTATCCAATGTTAGATATCTAATATTTTATATAATCTAAGTGCAATACATTCAGCTAGACACCTCAGTTGTTATTAAAACACTTTTCAGCTCATCCTTGACATTATATGGTGTGACAGGCAAAGATAGACTCTTTTCATAAATATTTAAGAGCAGCTACATTATTTCTCTAATTTACTTTCCATGTCTGTGGTGTCCTGGACTTTTCTATTAGAACTCCACTTAATGTAGGCAAAAATGTAGTGAAACAGACTAAAACTCTGCATCACATAATAAAAATGACAGTTGCTCTTTTCCTTACAGAGCAGACCAAACAAAGCAAAGAAGGACCCTGTGGAGAATCCTACATTAAGAATTCTCTTCAGGAACTGAAGCTTGCTGTGCTGGTGAATCCTTTTCTTGGGAAGTGCAAGGACAGAAGACACTTCTGAAATGGCCACTTGTTTATAGCATAAGCTAGACAGTAACCTCTCCTGTCAGAGAAGGCATGCTCATAATAATGTTCTTTCTCTGACTTCTTCTGTTGAACCAAGCCCTATAAAAGCACTTCCTTAGGAAATCAACAGACAAATGTAATTTTGTTCTTGCTTAGCTGCTTTTTTTTGTTTGCTCTCTGAGTACAGTTCAAGTATTCCATGCTCCTTTCCTTATTAGTGTCACATATTGTTGTATAACTTTGCTTTTTTCTACATATATTTTCAGCTAAGTTGGAGATGATTTGTTCAGTTGCAGTTTGTCCATAAAATGCATAATAATGGTGCTTAGCCCCACAAATGTTATCAGCCTCATTGAAGCTAAGAGCAAAAAGTCAAGCGAAAACATATGTGGGCTTGGTATTGAAAGTTATTCAGTTATCTTAAATTCATCAATTCACTCTCCTATTGTTCTTTAAATGAAGTTCTGGTAGTAAGAAATCTTCACTTGTTCTGCTTTGTTATATGTTAACGAAAGACCAAGAAAACCCACCAGTTATCTATCCAGTATCAGGATGTCTTTGAAATAGTCTTTGCCTTGTGCTCATCTGATAAAATTAACTTTGCTTTCTACTATAATCCCTGTATTCTCTATTGTGTCAAGATAATACAAAAACTTGAAGTCATCATCTGGGAAAACTGCTGTAATGGCATCCAGGGGAAAAGGAATTGTGTAGAGCATTTATGCACAAGGAATAAGTCTTGAAACACCAGCTGAAGACAAATGAAATATGTTAGTCTTGGTCTGGAATAGACTGGAAGTGACTATGTTGCTTTTTGCTAAAAAAAAAAAAAATAAAAAATTCTGTGATGTGACTATTCAGGGAAAAATGAATGTTATAAATGTCAGATTCACCACTTCTTCCAAATCTTTATTAGTGACAAAATTTCAATGGAAAAAAACCTTAAGACTTGTTCAATCTGGAGTTCCTTAGAATTTGAGATCAAGTTGAGGTACAAAATTAAGATATTTATTTAAGATACTTACAATAACTTTTCAGTATCACCATTTTATCTTGATTTGCCCGAAGCCTGAGTTGGAAATAACAAAAAAATTAAAAACTATCGAACAAAACCTGCCTCTACCTATAGAAATTTTGCTGTAAATCAGGATATATTTCTTTATATAAAAAGTGTTCATACATCAATCTGAAACATCTGAAAAGAATGCTGGAGAATTCTTTTAATTTGCTGCAATACTTCAGTCTCTTCTTAAGAAAAAAAAAAAGGATTGAGTTTAGAGCAAAAATGTACAAAATTATACATATCTTTATGACAATATGACTTTCACAGATACTTCCTGCAGTACAAAATAATTAAACCCAACGTTCAAAAAAACCCAGAAAAATATTTGGAAGAATCATACATCTGTACTTGCCATGTCATAGTGTTCTCCATTGGGAGATGTTGTTTTAGCACACAGTCCTGTCCTGTTTCATTCACACAGAGTTTAGACCTCTAGTTCTACAAAGATTAATGGCTGTGTGCACTCTTTGTATGCTCTGAGGAGTTTCATTGATGCCAATGGAGCTGGCTGCAGCACTGAAAGTTAAGACAAGCATTAGTCTTTTCAGGATCAGCCCATAAGCCTATTATATCAGGGCACAAAATTAGGTTAGATTGCACTCTTAGGTTAATGAAGCCCTGTTGCCTAACCCATTGTGGTACAGCTGAAAAGAATAGTAGAAATTGACAGAATGGATAAAATACTTTAAGGGAAGAGTGCACTAAGAAGGCTCACAGTGTTATTATGTAGGATAATGCAAGTCAGGCAATTAAATCATCTCCTTTTTGGTGAAAGTCATTATTCTTCTGAGTGATCATGTGCCAGAAGCAAATCTTAATGGCTTAAACTATACTTGAAAAAGGTCTGACTCATTTCAGCCAAGAACATTCTGTTTATTTTCTTAGTTCTAACATTATCTGATACTGAAAAAATGACCTTTAAGTGGTCCCCAGTGTACTCATACTCTTTGTTCTTGGAATACAAGGAATCTTGAGTATTGTCAGCTGAAACAGGGTTTTTGTATGCTTTATTTTTAGCAATAGCTAAAGTTCATCTTTCTTTGACTGAGAGTAACGAGATTATAGGAAGATCAGAAGCTGAGGCAGAGAAAACTTCAGGAGTGAATAAAAATTTGAAATCTAAGCATTGTATATAAATTAAGCTGCCATTCAAGCTGCACTTATTTATACTGTGGTTTGTAGAAGTGATTATTATGGAAAGAATAACACATTTAATTTTATTGCAAATTAGTTTGTAGTACATCTCATCTCTGTGAACTCTGAATAACCAGAGAGGGGTTTGGTTATTCTTTTTTAAAAATAAAAAAGTAATGACAGTCTTCTGTTGGGTTTGGAAGAGGAAAGTTTTCCCCAGAATGTACTGCTCAAAGTAGAACTAGGGATACACTTGCTGGAGTTAGTTTCTCTGATGTCTTCTCCAAAAGTGTCAGTGTTGACAGGTAACCAAGATGGTCCAAGCTGCTGTGCACCTGGCTGGGTCCCTGGCCTTTGCAGCTGTCTTTGGTACATGTTTCTTCTTGTTCCCCAGATAAAACAGGGAGTAAAAACAGTCTTTGTTTTTTAAATATTTGAAATCAACTCATCAAATATTTTATACAGGAATTAGGTGACATCATATACTTTGTTTCACTCAGTGCCATCATAATGCTCCTAAGAACTGTGGCAGCACTGTTCTTATTTCATAAAAAGGGAGCTGGTCCAGCCAGCTAATCCATTCCATTTTACAGTTATACCTCAGGTTTAGACAAACCTGGGAGACTTTTCTTTTAATTGACTCCAAAGGGAGTGTAGATAACCAACTGGAAAATATCTACACTGTCTATCAGTAGGTAGACCATCTATTGGTAATCAGTATCTCTGCTGTTTTTCAAACTGGAAGTAAGAAGTGCACAACTAGAGTTCACCTGGGGAAAACAGTGGCAGTCATTTAATTGTCACCACAGGAGGCATGTCAAGGAGATAAAGAATGTAGCTTTTTAGGCCTTTCTCATCACTCACAACACCACCCCTCTCTTTTCAGTTCCTTTTCCATTTGGCTACAGAATAAAAACTTGAGGCTGTTTTGTCTGTTTGGGTTTTGTTTTACCTTTTTTCAAAGGTTTGCTTTCTCACATGGGAAATCCACAGGCAGATCAGACACCACACTGGCTCAGACCATGTGCTTTCACTCTTGTGTTCAATACTTGGATTTACAGTGAAATTTGCAACAAGATTTTAACTTCTACCAAGCAACACCTCTGAAGCACCTGTTAGCCACCTAGAGGTATCTTGGGGCTAATAAACCACTGCCTAAAAGGTAGCTACTAGGTAGCAAAGATGTGAGTAAATCCCTTTTAATCCTAATAGGCTGGTTTAAATGTAATAAATTTATTTTTTTTAACTGAATCTAACCTTTCAGTTCAATATTACTCAATACCAACCATCTCTTTGTGTGTTTCATGAGAGAATGTATTTTTTATTAACAGTAGAGAAAGTACTAAATAATACTTGCAATGTCTTTAAAATTGTGAGTTAAAAATAATAGATTTCTGCATTTATCTTGTATTTTACAGTCTTGCTCTAACTGTCCAGTTTTAAAGTTTCTGTAGATTAGATTTTGTGTTATGGATGGTAGAATAAGATGAAGAGCCATAGTTAATATCCAATTGTTCTTTAATTCAGTACACATCCATCTCCTTTTGCTCAACTAAGTTTTCATGTAACTAAAATGTACAATGTTATAGAAAATATTGCAAAAACAGAAATACTGAGTATTTTAATCTTTAATACCTGACTGTTACTAAAGATTTCATTGAACTTATAATTGTTGGTATGTTGCCCATCTCTATCCATTATCAGATAATTAAAGAATAATTTATTATGCTCTGAAGAGTATTCACTTCAACTAAAGAGACTAATAATATCATTAAGGTGGTAGAGGGTGTCAAAATCTAATGAATGAAAAGGTACAGTGAATATTTGGAGTCCATTACACAAAGACAAACAGGGTTTATATAGCAATTTAAAGTATTTCCGACACACAAAAAATCTGTTCCTTAATCTAAATTCTAGAGTAGTCTTGTTGTGACTCAAGTCCACATCTAATTGCATACAACATATAATATAAATTTTATTCACTAACAAAGTAACCCGTCTCAGTTTTCACTGCAGACATCTCACTTCAATCTCTCTTTTCTATCAATGTCTATTGTTGGAGATATTTGGATCTACTTCCATGAACATTCTGTGGGGTTACCAATGCATTTCTTATCAGTGTAAGAAACATGGGTGTCAAAAGCACAGCTGGGAGATTGGAGAGGAGGGGGTCTTTGAGAATATGTAACCTATAGTACATGTATGCAGGACTGTCACAAAAAGGTGTTGAAGCTGCTGTTTTTAAAGGGCAGTCACTGTAGGATAAGTTTGAAGGTGCAACAGGAAATATAATGGTGTGTGGCTGGAGCACTCACCAAACCCAAATGAACCGAAACCCACATATTACTCCACAGGTAAGTGCATCAATAGCTGAGGCAGCATTTAAATGCTGATGCAGCACTTAAATGAGTCTACCTCATTTGCAGAATCACAAAAAGTATCGTTAAGCTTGGAAGAGAACTCTAAGACCATCAAGTCCAACCATCAGCCAGTCACCACCATGCCCACTAAACCATGTCCCTAAAGTCATTTAGGCTTTGGAAGTTGGTTATTCAGCCTCAGACTTGACTGGTTTTAATGGATTTTTATATCTGACCAGTAAAGCAACCATCATCTGCAAATAGAGGTCAGACATACATAAAATAGATCCAAGATCTGGCCTAACAAGCTTATTTTTACATGTAAAGTGATAGAGATCCCAGAGTTAAAAAGTGACCCATTCATATTTATTCCTACTATTGTTTTTTAATGAATTGTTTGAATTCAGCACTACAGCAATAATGAAAAAAAAATAATCTTTATAGGTGAATTTCCTACAGGTGGTTTCAATCCTAAAATAAAATTTAATCAAGAGAAAAATGGATAAAGACAGACATCTGTTATTGAGTCATGGTGTGAAGAGTGTTTGCTTCCTAATAATGGTGGTTTTAAATCCCACAGTACCATAGAAGTGTGTGAAAGCTTGTAGTTGGCATGCTATGGGAATTATGATAGAAAAAGTACTTTCTCTTGTTTGGTTTCACATCTGAAAAATAAGTTATTTTGTATAAAAAATAAACTTTTAAACTTGTTATATTGCTTTTTATTTAAGAGTTTATTGAGAGATAGTGCTAAAAATAGTTATGTTAAATTATTATTAAACATATTTTTAGAAACAAATATTAAGCCAGTTTTCAGATTAATATCCAAACCTCAGCATTTCACCTAGTGCCTGCTGAGTGCTTCTTGGAATTTCTATTTCAAACTCAAAAAGGTATATCTATTATTTTTGTTATTTTAATGCCTATTGTGTCATCTTTTCTAATTTTGTATACACTTACAGCAACAAAATGTGGTGTATTAATTAACACATATCATACTGTTATTGGTTTATTAAGTTTAAATTAATTGCATGACTGAAATGCATAATTAATTTAAAGGTCATCTAGTTTATTTTCCACGTTATCTAAACTGTAGATGCTTTTAAAATAGGAAATCTTACTGTGTGGCTGTGTGAAATTGTGTTTATCTATTCTGTAATCACAGTTTATATATGTGAAAAGCATAACCAGAGTACATTAATTTAATGTAGTCAAAGTACAATAAAAGCACTGTGGTTTCAAAGTGGTTTCATGCTTACTGAATCAAAGGGAAAACCTGCTATGTTCACTAAGCTTGAAGCTTAGTTTCTTATATGACTGAAAATAATTGATCCATGACGTAGAGTAAACCTTGCTTTTATTTCTCCCCATGTTTGGGGTTTGTTTTTATCTTTTTCCCTTCATCTAATGCCATTTCCAACATTGATGTGAAATCATCTCTATTGATCAGTGTTTTAAAACTAATATTTCCCATTCAGTTGCTACAAATTGAAGTGGTTGTCCTATTTATCATTCTTAAGAAGGAGGAAAGGAAAAGAAAAAAATCCACAATTCATGAGACCTACTCTTTAAACCTTCACTTCTGTTTCCAAGTCAATTTCTTATGCTTAGATTTCACTGAAAAAGAAAACCTTGCAGCCAACATTCATTTCTTTCACCATTAATTGCCATTCATTTGAAATCCCATAGGTTAAAACACTGTGAAAATCTGTTTGTGACTTTGCAATATGGTAAGCTTAATCTTATTCTAACAGCAATGACATATTGCTTCAATACCTGATAGCAGGACAAAGAAATGATGTTACTGAATGCTTGTAGTTGTCATTCCAGACCCTTTAGTTATGCTACATTTTTTCTTTAACAAAATGCTGCTTCTTATGTCCGCAATATCAGTCCTGTGTACTTTGAAACACAGTGTAAATACTAACCTGTGGCAGTTGTATAACTCACATTTGAATTTTGAAGTGTTCTAGGAATTATTTTTTTATTAGATTTTTCTATAAGATTGTCATTAAATGTCTTCTATCTTTAAATTCTGTCAAATGTTAGTGCAATTTCTAAATGAGTCTTTAGCTTTCAAAGCAGCTCTGTTCCTCTGTTTTGTCCTTATTAAGCTCTACAAGGTCTTCAAGAACATCATCTAACATGAGCATAATATTTCCGAAGTAAACATGTACCGAGACAGATGTTTTGCATATGAATTTTAATTAAGAAAATATTTGAGTGATTTTATGACCTCCTCAATGTCGACAAGGAAAATTTTGTCTAAGGGTTAATTAACATCCTAGAGCCTTTATGACATTACAGCTATTAATTTTACGTTGTTGGATTGTTGCTAACAGTAAGAACTATTTCATATTTAGGTTTATATTAATTATTTTATTAAATTAAAAAAAAACCCTCATGCATTGACTTTCACTCAGATAAGGCACATACTCTAATAGAAGGCACAAAAATACAAGTTAGGGTTACAGAATAACTTTCACTTTGCATTTTGTAAACACACAGTAGTTAGGGTTTTTTTAAGCAAATGGCTAGACATGTATGTAAGTTTTTTACATTTACAGTTAAGAAATTTTTCTTTCTGATAATCTCAGTTACATGTTTATGTGTTATTGCTCATACAACATTTTCTAAAAATAATTTTGCAAAACAGTATGCTATTATGCCTATGCTAGAAAAAAATCTCATATCACTTAAATAAAATTATTTATATATGGATAAATAATAGCAAGCTGTATGCATATATCTGCATCTAGAGATAGAAAGTGCCAGTGAAATTGTTTGAATGCATATATTTATTTGTTATAAATAGTTTAAAAGCTACTTTTTAATAATCCAGACAGGGATTATTTTCCCTTTTTTCTCTTGAGTGGTTTTTAATAAAAGTACAGGCACAATTTGGTACAATATTCCCACAGCTACTTGCTTCTTTTTAAAGCTCATATTTCTTTAAACATACCCATTGTTCGTTCAAAATTAAATAATATACATGGAGAAACACACATAGAATATGGTTTATTAGTTGCTTTAAAGTTTAATAAAATCCTATAACTTAAGCATTTGATAATTCGTTTTCCATTTAAAATCTCTTTTCTCGCTTATTCTTTAGATAGTTGTTACATCACAATGATTTTTCACATGAGTTCATGCCAAGGAAGAACCACAGGTGCTATGATATCTAATTTGGGATTCAGATCCAGTCAAAGATATTCACACAAAAGGTAAGAGACTACTTGTCTTCTCATGTGTACATCTACAGAGAGGTGTTTGTGCATTGGTGTCTTAACTCCCCTTGTAGTCAATGGAGAGCTGATCAGTTCATAGTACTGACAGTGATCCAGTCAATCCTGAACTANGACCCTAAGTGATTTTCAGACTGTGCCTGTGAACTAAATGTACAGTCAGGATATCTGACTTGCACACAGACAGCTTCATTGAGATGTCCTGATCTCAAACTAAGCCTTCAGTTGCCTAAGCATAGGGTTCAGCGTCATTTTAGAAGCCCCAGGTTAATCCATGAAGCCTCCATCTGCTGCTTCAGAAGGCATGGATCCTCCCCAAGTCCTGTGCCCTCTAGCTCTGTTTAGACACAGGATTCTAGGCAGGAACAAGGAGGTCCTGCTCATCTCTCAGACTGGGAATTGACCTGCTTGATGGTTTGAACAAGTTCTTTAACTCTGACATCTGCAAAAGACAATTATAATTCCAAGATCTAGTCAGGAAAAGCATTAGATGTCCTGAACTCTTTTATGTAAACCTCAGCATGTTGCCACATGCTTTGGCATGCACATGCTTAGCCTACTTGGCTAGAGGATTAGATTAGATTATACAACAACAAAATATTGTCATGTGGAAAACACCAACAATATTTATCATTCTATATTTTAATATAGCTGCATTACATCTATCTATACGTAAACATAGAGATTGGTTTTTGAACCCAAAGCTAGGGCACAACCTTGGTAAAACACCTTGGAAACAAGGTTTGATTTTAATTGAGAAAATTTGGGAGCATTGTCTTGTACAGGTATCCAGGCTGTGTGAGTGGCTCCAGGTTTTCTTACAAAATCATCATTTTTATAACTTCATAAAAACTTTAGTGCAAAACCAGATATGTGAACACTCCTATCAAAAGAAGTTTTGCATTTTAAATGACCTCATCTCAGTACCTTTGCTACTTATGGGGCAGGAAAGACAGGTCAGCTTTTCACGCCATCATTTGGCCTCAGTATTAAGGCTGCTGTTAGACTGAAAAGTGCCTGGTATGTCCCTAGAGACATTTGTTGTGGTATTGATGCTTGCTAATGAATAAAGGATATAAGGTCAATTTATTTTATGCAGACTAGAAAATAGTTACTAAGGATAACTACTTTTGATCATACACTCCAGATTTTATGGCTGCCTCCTAGCAGTCAATGATTCTGTATTCATGGCTCATAAAAAATAACATCATCCTTAAGGTAGCTGGAGAGGTCAGGTGAACTGTACTTAAGAATGTGCCTCACGTATGTTTTCGAGAATGCTAATCACTCAACACTGATTAAACTCAGAGAAGCTGCCCACTTTGGAAAAATAATATATCCTGAGAAGCTTTAAATACACATGCAAAATAGTTTAACCGTCATTAACTTGGGTAAGACAAAATTGTTGTCTACACAATTTTGACTTCTTTGCATGCCTGACTTTATAAAATGTATTTATAAATTTTTCAGGTTGACTCAGCACTCAGGAATTAAAATGGTTAATGCAAAAGATTCAAATTATGCTTCCATTTCGGCAGTTATTACCTGAATTACTTTTTTAAGTAAAGTTTTGCCTTCATACGTAAGGAATTCACTTCACATTTTCTTTCCATGAGATGATGAGGTCTGGAATCCCAGTGTGGAATAGTATTTTGTAAATGCCTGGCACCCACAATTCTTTACATACTGCTCCCCAGGGCTGCTGTTCTACCAAGTGACACTGTACAGCCTATTTCAAGATAGGCCCAGGTCAGAGCCCTGACAGCACTAATAAATATGACCCTGACCAGCCCCACCCATGGGCCCAGGAGCCCCATTTCAGCTCAGCACAGGACATCTAATCCCTGCCTAAGCTATATTGAAAGTATGTCCAGATCTCTCTCCAGCTCCTACATGAAACCTGGAACATTCACTCTGGTCTTGTCTCCAGTCTTGTCTGTTGCTGGTCCTCACCAGCTTCCCTGTCCCTGGTTCATGGCTTACTGTGGCACAGTCTGTGTTGGAGTCACCCTTGGCTCCCCTTCCCTTGGCAAGCAGCCACGTCTCACTGCTCCCTGATACCCAGGTATCTAAAAATAAAGAGAAAAATAATTGTATTCAACAGTAGCTTTTATTCCTGTGTGAGCTCATCTAGGTGATCCTGCTCTGGCAGGGGGGTTGGACTAGATGATCTTTCTAGGGCCCTTCCAACCCCTGACATGCTGTGATACTGTGATACTTGTGTCACAAAGATTGGCAGAAGTAAGGTGTGGAAGGGATAAATACAAAATGATCCATCCATGCATAAGCATAACAAAGGGAAGAAGATATGCATGTCTTGTCTAAACAACAATGAATCTGGACCTTGGCTCATATCTCTTGGCTAAGACTGGGAAAACAAGACCAATTTGCTAGGGTGGGACAGCTGTTGGCCACTGATTGTGACATGCAGGTGGCTGGAAACATCAGGTGCACATGGCCACCCATGTGTGTGCGGGGTACTGTACTTTGCCATGGCTGGCCTTTAAAAGAGAGCTTGCTTCTGGCGGGGAGGTGGGAGACCCAGCAGCATGATCTTCCCCAGGGGACGCCCCATGATGATCTGAGCCTACCAATCCCCTACCGAGCTGCTGCTCTGATGCTCGGCTTTGCAACAGTTGTCCTGGGTTTGGTATGATATACTATAACTGTATGCATGCTTGCTAGGGTTGCTTAGCGTTATTATAGCAATACAAACTCCTTTCTTGCTTTGTTAAACTGTGTGGCAGAATTCTGTTTGAGAGGAATCCTGGTACCCTACTACATAAGGTCACAATGGTAACTCCTGCCTTCACTGAGGATTCCCATGGCATTTATTGCCTTTGAAAATATTCCCAAAGGAATACAGAAAATTTTCCTGGTTTAGTCAATGAAAGGCTACAAAATGATTGCTAAAAATCTGAATAAAAAGAAGCATGTTCATTTCTAAACTTTAAATTTTAAGACATTCAAAAGACACCTCTTCTTTGACTATATACTTTCTAGGAAAATATTTCCTGGGTTAACCTTTTTTCTTGGAAAACATTACATTTGAAATTACTAATGGGTCTAGTCCTGTGTTTAACATGAAGCTTTTACCAAATCCTCTATGAATACATGGACATTCATTTTAGGCTTGTATTTCAATGGTAGTTCCTTTATTTCTAGATTTAAGGGAGCTAGAAGTCCCTACAGCAATTATATGCAATAATAATCAAATCAGGGTAGAGGAACAGAAAACACACACAATTTTCCAAATAAAAGTCATAAAGCAGCCAGGAATCTTCCAAAAGTAGAGTGTCTTCTAGTGTGAACTTGTGTTGCACTTTAGCAGCCCCCATTACGAAGACCTTCTAAAGGAAGAGTTTAAATTACACTTTAATAGCCCTTTAAATTACACTAGTATTCACTCTACTGTAAAGCACACACACATTAAGTCATAAGCCTGCCTAATTTTTGGGGGGGTTTGGACTTTTTCTTCCATTTAAGATGGGGTAGAAAGCTGTAAACTTGCTGACGTGAGTTTTCCTGTTGCTTAACGCTTCTGACAAGCAGATGTGAAGATTCAAGTGCACCATGATTTGTAAAGCCAGCCTCTGGCTTGCCCAGTCACAACTTGGCCCCAGCAATGTGTACTGGATATCTGCCTCCTGCATCCTCTTCCTGCATGTCCACTGCCTCTACACTCAGCTGTTTAAGTGCAGCACTCAAAGAAGAATCACCCTGCTATATCCTGCAGTACAAGGGTCTCCTCCGTTACCTATAGACTAAACTGGAGACAGTAAAACATAATTTGAAAGTAGGATTAAAGGCTTGTGTTTCCTCTTCTTAGAGATAATTGTTACCTAGTATGGGGTTTACTTCCTTTGAAAAGTGAAGCTGAAATTCAGCTGCGGCAACTGTATTCATCCCTTTGCCATCTCAGCAACTTTGTCCTGTGTAAATAGTGTGATCTTAATAAATAAACACTGAAGCACAGCTGGTGTTGGCAAGATACCACTGTTAGGTTGCTGCAGCCCTCCTGTCACCAGTGGGTGTTGCTAATTATTCTCAGAAATGGGAAATATAGGGGAAAGGAATGCAGAGGGAAGTCAACAGAGGTCAGAACAAAGAAGAATGTCTGACTCAGTGCACAGCAAGGACATCTGAGCACCATGAAGGCAGGCATTTCACCAAACTTGGGTTCTGAATTATTTCCTTATCAAAACAAGACTTAATAGGCACTATGGTACAAAGCTGTGCCTACATTTTTGCTGCTTAAAATTCATACCGTCTTTTTTGAAAGTGAAAGCAATGAAAGTTGGAATACTTAAGGAAAAAAACGCTTACAAAAGTGTTGAATGAATGAGTCATCTGGAAAGACAGAATTTTCTTTCCACTCCTGCTTTTCTAGCAGTATGTTAATAATCTGTCTTTGGACATAAAAATGGTAAATTTTGGTTAGCTGCCTTAAAGGGGAAGCAGATAGTTTTCAAACTTATGTAAGTCATGCAGCAGAGGAGCAATGTGTGAGCTGACACCTTTCTGGCTGAAAAATAATTTTTATATATTACTTTAAAAAAAATATATTGCAGCTGAAGAGAATGACCACTACACTTTACGTAGATTGTTTTTATATTTCCTTTTCAGACTGTTGCCGCCTGTCAATACTGATGCTGTTCTGGTTTTCAGGTGTGCTATTGCCTGACTGAGCTGAGTGCCAAGTAGCTGAGGCAGTGCACAGCCCAAGATTCCTCATCTATATTTGGATTAAAAATTTGTTCCAAAATTAGTGTGTAAAACTACTACAGTATTAAAACTTTCAAGTCTATTAAGTAGACATGATCTTAACAGTGTGACTGATAATTTTAGAAAGGGTAAATTAAAATTGGATATCTGATGGCAGTCTTAAAACACAACTTGCATATCAAAGTAACTTCAGCTCTGGCTACTGTAGAAGGAAAACCACAACACATTTTCTGGTTCTTTCCTTTTCTTATTATTCAAAATGAATTTAAAAGCAAATAGGATGCTGAACTTGGAATTTCAAAGATTTAAATTAGTTTTCCTAGCCTTTCATATTCTGCTCACTTACAGATGTTCAGAACACAAATCCTAGAGACCATCAAGGAAAATACGGGGTAATACTGAAAATATTAAATAAAGGAATGAAGAAAGTCCAATAAAAATAATGCAAAGGTTATAAAGTCTAGGGGTTCAATAATGCAAGAACTAGAAAAAGAAATGATGACTGAGGAGGCAGGAAAAGCTTGGACCACTGTATAGTAGGCTGGGAATAGGAGGAGGTAATGTAATAAAGAGAGAAGTACCTCTGAACATAGATTGCAGCAGTAGGGAAAAGCTGAAGGAGGAATGTGAAGAAAGCATTGAAAATATGAGAGCCTATATGTTGATCATCTAAGCCTCCCTCACTTTGAGGTAATTATATTACAATTAATACAGATCATCTTAATTTAAGCAGTTGAGAGAAACTAAAAGATTAAGTCTTGTGAGCTTTGTTTATGTATATATGGAAAATCTATCGGGAGCTTAGCCCATTTTAAAAGAAAATTAATAATATTTTTTCCCCTGTTAAAGAACGTTTAAAGTGTATATCATGTAGAATACTACTGTATGACATGATCTAGAAGTGTAACTTCAGGTGCTACTTAATTCCCTTGCTAGCAGGCACAGAGTTCCTGGTTTGAATACTCTTGTGACTATTATAAATAAAAAGTTTTGACTAAGTGTCTCTCCACCACTGAGACACAGAAGATTCCCTCAGGCTTCTAATGTGTTTGGAAGAGTTAATTAGTGAATGCTACTGAAAAATGAATCCCAACTCGGTGTTATTTCTTTTTTTCCCCACTACCTTTTTTTTTTTTTTAAAGGCTGTCTGAAGTGATAGGGTTGCAGTTTCAGATCTCACTTGGTAATTGAACATTTTTATTTACTGGTAGGCTATCGCTTTGAATGAGAACACAAACTGGCTAGGGAGTTACCTAGCCAACATAATGTGCCTAGCAGAAAACAATAAAAATAGTTAAAATAGGCCCAATGAGGAAAGGCTTCATTATGATACCAGAAGAGTTATTAGTCAGAGGGAACAGTTCTCAGGAGACAAGGAGAAAGCTCAAGCATTTAATTTTTTTCTCAGCTTTAGATGTGGGTGAGAGCTTAAAAAAACCTTTAACTTCCAAGAGGTTTAGTAGGATTTTCTAAAAGCATATATGTAAACAGTGTTCTGAAGTTTGCTGTATTCAGAGTGGGATCTCAAAGGATGTTTCAAAAGTTACGTGTTCTCCTTAAGTACATTTTCTTGTCACTGTGATACCGTGTTATCTATTTGTTTCAGATTTGTAATGCTTTGCCCTTTGCAGCTACAAACCATGAACATAGTTGGTTCTAAGCCAGGGTCTCAGCTGCGGAGTCACTGAGTTATGTCTTGGTAAATCAAATTTCTGAGGATGACCATGAAGCTATAGCTTTCTAGAACAGCTTGCTTATTCCTTATAATATATCAAGAGAGATAAGTCAGTAAACAGATTACAGGGGAAGTTGGAGAGAAAAGGAAGAGCTAGTCTTTAAGACACAAGAAGCTAGAGTGGCCTGATGATTGCAAGAGAAAACAAGAAGAGAAACACTTTGAAATGTAAGTCTGGTGCAATTAGTGTGACAGAGAGGAGGTCATTTAACTTGCCGTTACACGCTACTTTTCTCTAGAATTGAACTTGGAAGTAGCACTTAAGTGAAGAAATAGATTTTGGACTGATAATTGTCTGAAATAACTTCCTTGGCATGCAGTGGTAGCCAAAAACCAAAACCAAAACCAAACCAAAACAACAACAACAAAACCCCAAACCAAACCAAAAAGCAACAACAACAAAAAAACCCACATCATCATCATCAGGAAAGCTACTAGGAACAGGATAGAGAGACAGTTTGCTACACAAGCCTGATCTGGTCTCTGCATTTCAAGAAGGACACACTGGAGAAGGCAAAGAGATAATTAAAATGATGGTGGTGGTGGAACAGCTGGCTTATAAGAAGATAATAAAATGTCAGTGACTATCCAGATTAAGAGTGAGGCATGAGCAAAGTTTATCAAATAATTATGAAAGAGGAAAAAAGAATATTAATACAAGAGCATGCAGTAATAAAACTAGGTTGCACTTCAAGAAAACTTTATGAATTTAATTTAAAATATCTAAAAAGTATACTTCTACTTGTTGGTAGTGAGCTTCTGCACTCTTTTGCCATAGGGGATTGTAATAGATGACACAGACACCTGCAGAAAGGAAGCAGATAAATTACTGGACAGCAGGTCCATGAAAATATACTGAAGAGTCAGGGATGTACCCTTCAATATACTTTCTGCAACAGAGCTTAGTGCTAGGGGAGTAGGTACAGAAAGTATTGCAAAAAGAGGCCAGGCTTACATTCTTGGCTTAAACATCTTACAGCCACAATCATTATCAGATTCAACTTAGACAAAAGTCCAACAAAATCTTCACACCCTATCAGGGAAGGAATGGGAGAAGGTTATGGAGATAAGAACAAGGAGGAATCAAGTGATTATACATGACAAAAAAAATATGAGAGAGAGAAGTGAGTGTGAGAGTCAAAAAAATCAAAGCTGTAAGAAAATAAGGAAGTGTGAGTGCAATGACACCAACAAGCAATTTCACTGCTTCCTGAAGCATCCAAGGAGCCAGCAGACATTGGCTAGCAGAGCTCTACCCAGGGATGCAAGAAAATAAGGGAATGGAAAGAAACACTATGGCAACTGGCATCCTTCCTGTCAGGCTTTCACTGCCTGGTGCTGGAAGCAGCCAATCTAACCAGGACCAGCAAGTTGTTGAGGTCACACTAGTTTCAGGGCCCTTGGATGAGGAGGGAGTTAATAATAAGGGAATGACAGAATAAGCTTTCAAGGCATGTTTAAAAACTGCTGTTGGGAAAGAAAATAGTCTAGCTCTCCATGAGGTGAACAGGAGAGGGGAAGGGGACAAAAAAAAAACCAAAACAGATTCAGGGGAAGAGCAGAAACACTGGGGAGATGGAGGAAGAATGAGAATAAGAAAGAAGAGGCACGTAATATTTTTTTAATTAATTTTATTTGAAATTACTGAGTTGGAGAAGTGAAAAAGAAATATAAAGCAGGGAAATGTAGAGCAGTGTGGTTAGGTGTGTGGAACACTGCTCTGACTCCTCCTGCCTCCTTTCAGAAAGCTGTTCTGTGAAAGGGCTGTACTGTATTCAGGGCAGCAGGATCCAACTTTCTAGAGAAAAAGCTGATGATGATGCACCATAAAAAGCTACAACCTACTGTCTATGGCTCTGGCTGCACAAATATATTCTGGATAGACTAGATGGTGGTGGCATTCACAGGGATGGCAATGGTATCTGGATGTTTTGCAGGGGGACTAGCAGGATTGTGCAAAAGACAGGTATTGTCCTCTATGATTGCCGTTATGGTCACCACTCAAATGATACTGACTGTGGCATTCTGATGCAAAATGAATACTAGAATCATAGAATCATAGAACAGTTACAGCTGGAAGAGACCTTGGAGATCATAGAGTCCAGCCTTTGTCCTAGCCCTA
>VWZO01006683.1:79238-94046 GCA_013396975.1 Bucco capensis | reverse complement strand
ATCCAGCCTGTCTAGATCTCTCTGCAGAGCCTCCCTACCCTCAAGCAGATCGACATTGCCACCCAGCTTGGTGTCATCTGCAAACTTGCTAAGGGTGCACTCTATCCCCTGGTCCAAATTATAACTGTCTACATCAGCCTCACTGTAAAGTGATCTAGAATTGATGAGTAAGCAGGTATTTTCATTATTCCAAAGGCACTTTTGTGTAAGAAAGGGAAAAAGTTAAATCTTTTTGAAGGCTTTCATTGATTTCTTTTTTTTTTTTTTTTTTAAAGCAAGGAGTAGCAAGTGATGAGGTAGTAATTATCATACTTGACAGAAATTCCAATCTGAACTTGACAGAAGGGTTTTCTTTTTAGGATTCAGTCCTAATTGAAGTTCTGAAGCTACTGCACTGCACTCAATCTATGCAGTAACTTCCCCAAATTATCAGTATTTATATCAATTGAAGAACATATCAGCTTCTTTAATGCATAATTTTTAAATTTCTGTGACACTCATGCAGTTTCATACTTGGTTCTTTACTCTTGGATTTTTTATGAGATCATGACAGAACAATGATGAAGTTCCTCCTAGTATTATTTCCTTCTTTGACTGTAATGTGGAGTTATATGTGCAAGTCTCGGCTTCTCATCTTTATTTTCTGCTTCATTTTCCAGAAACTGGAAGACCAGCTTTCAAAAAACAGCACTTGTTATGTAGATTAGAAGTGGGATAGGATTTGATGTAGAGGAAGGTGACGTTACTTTTTCAGGAGTTTGTATTTTAAGAAATCGTTTGTGGGATAAATATGTGGTTTAAAATTATAGTATGTATAATACTATTGTCCTAGCTTGATATTTTAACTTACAAAGTGTATAAATGCATCTGAATTACAAGTCTCTCCCGGCTTTGAGGGACTGTTTTGATGACCTAGATAATTACATGGGAGCCCAAAATGCATCCTGATTTCAATATAATTATCCATCTACTCCTTCCATGCTTTTCCTTCATACACAATAGCTATGGGGCTCAGCTGCTTCAGACTATGTACCACTGAGTTTAATTAAAATCCTCACTAGCACAATGTGCATCAAGATATTCAAAACTGTGGAGCATCTTGGCTTGTGCAAATTCCCTTGGATGAGATCAGTCTCCATCCCCAAAGCTCCTTTAAAATATGTAAATAAACAGAGGAGAGGATAAGAAAAAAATATTAGTGGCCAGGGAAAAAAGATTTCAGTGGTTACAGACAAACAAGAATCTGGTAAGTTTTCACTGTGTTGCATAACTGTTCCTCTCTTCACAATTTGTGTTGCCTTCTTTCAAGGTAGTATCTGTGTCAGTGCCTTGACACTCTTGAGAGGTAATGTCAAATTTTCAGCTTTCCCAAAAGTTCTGAGAAAGGTGATGACTAAAATGATGGGTATCTAGCAATCTTTAGACTTTTTTCACTGTAGCCAGTTTTAGATGCAGAAATGGTGCAGTCTGAGGGTTTCACTTCAGAAGTCTTGCTGATGGTAATTCTTTTGGTGGTATAGTTCAGAGCCCATTGACATGGCACATTCCTGGCACAGGCAGCAATGTATTCCTGAATGTTTCCACTCTCTGATTTTGTCCTGATGGGCATCACAAAATTCTGTATGCTTACAAATACTAGTATTATAGACAAGGACACAAGTAATAGAAACAGATGTGGGTAGGGTCTATAATTTAACCAGTGGCAAACTAACTAAAAGCAACTAGATTTTCTGAGTAAAAAGAGAGAGAGAAAAAAAAACTTTGGAAATCATTAAACAAAATTAGATCAAAAGAGAACTCATGGAAATAAAGCCACTTAGGTAGAGAAGTTGAACAGATAAATGAAAATGAATAGTGTGGAACACAATTTCTTAAACTACCTTATAGGTTACGAAACATTTACTTATAATGTAAAGTGATTTAACTTAATCTGACATTACAGTTTCAGAGAGGAATAAGTATAGAATTGGGTTAAAGTGTATGAGAACATAGCTAGTCTATGTGGTTTTACAACAATTTAATTAATTTAAAGCAAGATGTATGAGCGTACGTGTTGGCTGGTGGTCTAAATGCAGATGTGGTTCACAGTACAACTTGACATGGTGAGGGAATAAGCCTAGCTAATATCTGTGAAAAAAAAAAATCAAGTTCTCAGCAGCAGTGGCAAATGCAACAGAAGTTTGCTTTTCTTTATAAATGACTACAGGCAGAAAGAAAGAAAGGTGCAGTAATAAATGAATTGAAGCTGTAATGGATACTGACAGTTTGGAATAAAAGCGAGAAAGATGGCTCTGTGCGGTAACTAAGCTATGATTTCATATTCTGTATATTATATGACTTGCTTGTGTGACTTCTGGTATCTGTAAAATCTCTCCTTACTGTAATTTTTTTCTTCACCAAAGTTAAACTAGCTGTTTTCTTTATGCTGATTGACTGACATTAGCTCTTAAGACAAAAATGAAGCTGCTGGGTGAAAGAAGAGAGAGCTAGAAATTCTTCGGGAATGATTTGGAGCATTTTCCAGTACAAATCTTTCTAGTTAGAAATGTATACATACCCAGAGGGACACAGGAATGACACAGTGAGCAATAGTGTTAAAGGGGAGAGTAAAAACTCTGTTTTGGGTTCCTTTGATTCTCCTATGTTCTGGATAAAAAGCAATAAAATATGTTTTATAATTTATGCATTTATATGTGTGCAAGTACATACACATTATTCAAAACATATACAATGCATGATATTTACAGATTAATAAGCAACAATTAAATTGCATTTGAGGTTGCAAAAACCTTCATCTGATCAAAAAACTAATTAAAATTAAAGTGGGTTTCAAAATAATATATCATATAACAGTGTCTGTCAAAAAATGGCAAATGTTCAATTATTTCAATTGTTCTTAAAATAGTTTAATAAAATTGATAAATTCATGGACATTTTTGAAAATTTGTTCATCTGAAATTTTTTGGTGTTTTATTATGATTATCTAGGGAGGACAGAGAACAGCAAGGCTGGGGAGAAGAGATTCCATATGAAAAAGCTTCCTGATTTCTAGTATTAACTGCTAATGAAACTTCTCATTCATAACTGTGGAAGACAATGAAGTCGTGTTTTGCTTTGCTCTGTGATGGTGTTGAACATACATTTTGTAAGGTCTGTTAAATATATCCATTGATTTTTATAGTTGTGAATTCTCTATCACGAGTTCATTTCATCCTTAAGCATATCAGTAATTTTTAAACAGATAGTTGTTAAAAGGGAAATGAAGAAACAAACAAAAAATACCTATCTTTAATTTTTTTTTTTCAGTTTACAATGTGGCAGTGGAATTGCATTACTTAGCTTTCAAGCATGATATGAGGTGAAGTGATATGGTTTCTTTACTGTGATTTGATGGATCTTTTCCAAATAGCTAGATTGCTGAACTCAGAAAACTCATCTCATACTTCAGTACGGAAATATTTCAAGTCATAAGCTGAAAATTTGTGGGTTTGTTGGTAAAACTGCTAATTAAATTCAAGCAAGTGAATAGCCATAAAAGATATGGCTGAAAATAATTCATTTCAATAGTCGAGAGAAAACTTACAAAAATCACTTATACGTTCGTTATTTCTCTAATTCAAAGTTAACATTTTATTTAATTAAAGTTTATTACAAGTTAAAGACTGTTCTCTACACAGCTTTTAAATAATGTAAAATATTCTTTCCTGCAAAGAAAAGTGGCTTGTGTTATGAATTATATCTTTGGCTTTTTGTAGGTATCAAATCATTATCTACAAAATAGCCCTCTCCATTTGTACATGTCAGAAACGTGTGCGTGCAAAATCAATCATGATTCCAATCACACTGCCCTGAATCCTATCTTTATTAGATTACTTGAGAGCTGGATGAGTCACAGTGCAAGGAGATCCCTGCAGGACAGGATAGCTGCACCCCATGATATTGGTTGGATGCCCTCTTTAGAGCTGTTCTCACTTCTGCTTTCTCCAGTGGTTGGTATTGGCTACTTCAGGTGTTGCTGTCTTCTAGAAAGAGTAGAATGAGTTTCAATTTGATAAAACAGTATCTTTGGTTGTGTTTTTACTTGTTGTATGGCCTCAAAGTGATAACTGCCCACAACCCTTGGTTTCTTGATTTCTCTTTTGAGTGACTTCTAAAAGTGTTTAAGAGTTTTGTATTTCACAACTCGATAAGTTCATATTTTAACACTTAGAAACTGTGAGCTATACAAAAGGTCTTAGTGGATCTAATTATGAGACGATTCACAAACTGAGCCATGATACAGAAAAAAAACTGACTGTAAGGAATTGCAGCCGTTGAACTAGATGGAGATCAAATTTCAGCTACAATATATGAAAATAGTGTGAATTTTTAGACAGGTTAGGGTAAGTGGAATCAAGCCTTGTCCTACATAGTATTTATCCTATTAGATACTCTTTGCCTTACTTTTTAAAAACATCAACAAACCAGCAATATTCATAAAAGCAGTAGTCAAATGTTCTGCGTGTCTTCAGGACCTGGGGGGATGACATGAAGCTGTGCCAGGGGAGCTTCAGGTTAAATATTAGGAAAAGGTTTTTCACCCACAGAGTGGTGCAGCATTGGAATGGGCTTCCCAGGGATGCAGTCAAGGCAGCAACTCTCACTGAATTCAAGAAGCATCTGGACAATGCTTTTAGACACATAGTGTGACTTTGGGGTTGTCCTGTGCATAGACAGGAGTTGGACTTGATGATCCTTGTGGGTCCCTTCCACCTCAGGACATTCTGTGATTCTTTGATTCTGTGATATTAAAGCATCTACAATTGGAAAGTCCAATATTTTGAACATGCTATCCTTTTAAGTTACAAAACAACTAAATAAACTGTTGCAATTGTGTTTTTTAAAGATTACTGGCCTTCTTCCCAGATTTCACTATGGTGAGCTACTGATCTTACACAGTCATCATATACATGTCATAAAATATTTCTGTCAGTGCCATGGACTTTTCATGCTCTTATTGTATGAAAGCGAGGATGTCTGGTATATTTAACTTAAAGCCTTGTTGGCATAACATGAATTTACATGCCTTCTGTTTACATCTAGTTTGTCTCACCCTTCATAACTGCTTTATTCTATAACTTTTCTACTGAAAGGCATTTTTCAGGGCTTGAGATAGTGTCTTTAGTTAAACCAGAGCTTGATTTAGATAAATAGGATTTACTTTTCCTTTCAAACTTAATTACTTCTCAAAATCATGATCCATTTCCCGCCTTGCTTGCTTGAGGGGAGTGACACTGTAGGAGAGCCTTACACATTTGCTTTGTAATAAGCCTTTATTCATACACTTCAGGCTATACAATCAGCTCCTCTGCACCAGAGTGTGAGCCTGTGTGTGTGGCTGCAGCCGCAGGCCTGCAGATTGGAATGCTGATGACAGGGAGCAGAAGTGCTTAGGAATGAATCTCCATTCAAAGAAAGCAATAATCTGGCTCTGAGTGTCCCCAGCTCCTATTATATAAATTTAAGCTACCTTTGATGGCCTCTCTTCCATTTTTAAATAGAGATTTCCTACATAATACCTTACCTGAAAGAGGTCCTTTCTGGTTATTTTATTTCTCACTTGTTCTAAAAGTGTTGTGGTAAAGTGATTGGTTTTTTTCTCTAATATAAAAACCAAACTAATGTGAGATCCTAATAGTTAAAGTAGGGCATTTTCTTTTTGGAACAAACTATTTCATGTCTTATATTCTGACTAGTCATCTTTGTATGGTTTAAGATAAAGTCAATTTTAAAACACTAATTTACTTCTATGCTATGACAGTAACATTTCACATGGTGAAGGAACTAGTTATATTCATATTAATAGAAAAAGTCCTTTTTTTCCAGGAGAAGCATTGAGACTTAGAGGAGGAAAAAAATAGCAATAAAGCAAGCACTGAAGTTATTGCAATCTCACTAGAAAACAATTTAGTCTTCACATTACTACTTCTTAAAAGTCAGCTTCTTGTCAATTTTACTTGGTATCCAGAGTGATTTTCATGGTTAGGCTTCTTTAAATGGACCATAAATAACCATTTAGTAGAAGGAATAGTCTGCATTTTCACCTAAGTGTCAGCTAAAAGAAATGGATAAAACAGAGGGAGACATATTCAAAGGTCTCTTCTTGAACACAGGAAAAGTTCTGGTCCTTACCAGAAAATGGTACCTTGTTTTAAATGTTTAAAAGTAAAAACTTGCAAGTAAATGAAACTTCAGTGCCTTTTCCAACCCTATTTCAAAACTATTTTCTGTAATTTTGGATGTTTGTCTTCACAGGAGGACAGTAGGGGAATATTTTGTGTTTACTTTATTACAATCTCAGATAGAGAGAAATAATTTTGATTAAATTCTAGCATTGAATTAAAGTAAGTTTCCATTAGGATTTCCATATCAAGATCTGTAGTGTCTTAACTGATGCAATACAGGTTGCCAAAAGGCTTGGTTTTGAATCTTTCCTGTAATACATCTTGAATCTCTCCTGTAATCAATTATTACAAAAGTGTTCAAGGAAGGGCTTCAGACAATCTAAAGAAAAATTATTAATTAAAAGGGTCTGTTTTTCTACTGAGTCATTCACACTCATCAAATGTTTTGAAGTTGAATTTTTTATCTAGTTAACAATGAGTGTTCTATTATTTCCCTTCAAGTAATGGAGAGCACTGGGACAGGCATTTTTTCTGTTGATCTAAATTTAAATTACTGTGTGCCTCAAACCATGATGTGTGCTATCCCCAGAGATCTGACATTTCTGTCCAGGAATAGGGTGGCACAACTGTGAAACTGGATGAGCTATTTTATTCTCCTGAGAACGGTGAGACTTGCATAACAACTTTACCAATTGTCCCTTGAAATGCATGCTGACTTCAAAGGAGCAAACTTTTCTGCAGGAGGATTGTACAGAAATAGACATTAAAGATCAAATTAATTTACTGATATAACTAATTCTGCCCATTTATTTTCAATACCAGTTAACTTTCACATAGTTTTAAGGGTTGGATACATCCTTACCAGTATCTTTTAGCAACTCAAATAGAGTAACTACTTTTTTTCAACACCAGATCTAGTGATCTAGCCTTACAGTTTTTAACCTTTTATTCTGTATTTTCATTGCAGTTGTGCATGTGAGATCTGATGTCTGCTGACACCAGAAGTTTGCAACATTTTCCACTTTGAGTCAAATTGTACAATAATATATACAATTACAATTATAGGTTAAGAAGATGCTTAATGTCTTTTTTCTCAGCAAGGTCTGAAGTTTTTATTTCTGAATAATGAGGAAGACAAGCACAGACTTCTAAAGATTATCTATAGAGGCAGAGATTTATATGAAAAACAGGACAGGCTAACACCTCTTTAATAGTAAAGGAGAAAATAATTTTGAAATTCCAGTTCACAAGGCTCTATTGACAATTTTCAGTGTTCACAATTATTCTTGAAATCTCTCATAGTATGCCTTTTATTTTTCAGTATTCCTGTTTCTCTATGTTCAAAGTGATAGCTAGATCCTGATGTCTTTGTTTATGCTGAAACTTTGTGGACTGCATGTGGGAAAAAAAAACCCCAAAACATAATGTGCACCATAAATGGAATTCATCCAGGTGAACTCAAATATTCAGAAGTTCTAAAATGTTTAAATCTCAGCTAATCATCAGAGTTAATGGAAAGGAACAGGAATCTTTTCAGCTGAATCATTTGTTCAATTTTTATACCTATTTTAGGATGAGATTAATCATTCTCCTAAAGTTCACACATTTCTGCACACTGAATATAGAGGCTGTGTCAGATAGCTAATACTAAGACATCTAACTTTTGGACAACTGAAAATTAGGCATGATGAACTACATCTATAATTGGTTAGAGTGGGAATTGTTTGGAACTTAGGATCCAAAATGTGCTCAATTTTCAATCTCCCTATAGGCCACTGTGGCAAAGTGGCAAAACCTGCCCTTCCAGTAAATTGATCAGACTGCTAAAGAATGTTAAATTTAGTCTTCACAGAAATAACAAAAAGGAAATGTGAAGGAGAGGCTGATTTCTCCGAACTGTTCAAATGAACTCAATTGAGTGCAGCTTGCAATCACTGTGGTTTACATCAATAGAAAACTGCATGAAAAAATTGTCCATCCCTAGTCATATGCTACATAATAAAGGAAAAGTGTACCAGAGAAATGTCAACTCCAACAGTAGACTCATGTTGTACTTCTCTACTCAGGACTTGAACCAAATGACTGGTCAGATTTTTGTATGTGTGTGTTTATACATATACACAAACTGTACACACACATATATATATAAACTTCAGAGTCTTTGATATTTTGACCAATACTCCAAGATTAATTTGTTGCTTTACACTGGGTTAAATTACTGATGGCATAACTTGGCCATTTTACTGAGGATAAAATTTACCATTTATACAGAGAGTGTTAGTATTGCTGAATGAATAATGTACCATTGACTGTAAGGAGAGATATTGGTATGATGTTCAGCAGCCAAGCTATTAATTTTACAGACTGTTATTCCATGTGGAGAGGCATATCAGTACCCACAGATATCTCTTACAATCGTGTTAAGTGGGGTTTGACACTCTGTAGTGAGGCTGAAGTGTTTGAAAAGGAAAGTCTTCATCTCATTGTTGAATGCCACTTACAGTCTAAGCCCAAAGTTAAATTGTGAGTGTGTTAGCTATGGCAAATTACAAGTTGGTTTTTTTTCTTGCCCTATTTTATTATTCAAATGTTTTTTATGACTATTCTACCTGGAGAAAAAAAAAAATCCCCATTTTTCATCTTCATGAGAATTCTGACATTTGCACGTACTCCAGCTGCCAAAAGAGAACAGCCTAAATCGACCTTTGGAAAAAGCAACATGAAACTTGTTGTAAATTAAAACTCTTGAGTGTGAGAAAGCAAAGGCATAAGGAAAAGTTCCGAGAAGAGAGGAAAACCTTGGTCTCTGACAATGGACAGGAAGGACAAGGTGCAGTCACTTTTGGAGACCAGAGCCGCAGTGTGGGCAGGACACAAGCAAACACTATGTTGGAAATGCCCTGCTTTAACCAATTTGAATGTTAAATGTATTCTGTTTCTGTGCCTGTCTCTGTAAACAGCTAGTTATGGTACAAGGCAAAACAGTGACATAATCCACACCAATCCTGACTGCCACTTTTTCTTTTTTTCAGTCTCCACAGTATGCCCCAAGCCCCTGCATGCTGTGTGGCATGCAGTTATCTAAGAAAGGACAAGCAACAGATATATGGGCTGTCAGTTATTGTCCAGTTAAGGCTGGACTTACCACTAGAAAAATGACAGAAGCTCTCTATTAACCCCTCTCTTTTCCCAAAGGGGAAGAGAAAGCAAGTAAGGGGGAGAGAGATGTATGGGTTGTAAAAGAAAACCAAAACAGCTTTAATGAAAATAGTAACAATAAAGAGAAATATATACAAATTTGTAAAACCCCAATATCAACCATTACCACACTGTCACCACTGATGTTGTGATCAGGTACTGGGGAAGTTCCTGACTGGACTCAGAGGCAGATAAGAACTAGATTAAGGAGCTGGATTCAGGACTGGGATCAAAGGCAGAAGAATGGACAGAGTCCTCCTCAGACAATGGCCACTGAAGAAGAGATCTTAACCCTCATGATCCCTCGACTTTGTACCAAATAAGACATGTATGGAATGGAAT
Source organism: Bucco capensis (assembly GCA_013396975.1). Classification (NCBI taxonomy): domain Eukaryota; kingdom Metazoa; phylum Chordata; class Aves; order Piciformes; family Bucconidae; genus Bucco; species Bucco capensis. Next base: position 84,342 of record VWZO01006683.1, on the reverse strand, counting down.
ACCTACTTGGTCAGTTTAAGGTCATCTATCCTGTCTGCTCCTCTGCACAGGAGTGAGCTCTTGCTTTATGGTACCCCACATTAGCAGTGACCTTGATCTCCACAGGAACAAGTAGAAGCTGATTAGAAGCCTTTCTGCATATCAGTCCTTGGAAGTAACTATAAATATGGAGAGTTATCGCTTCTAGTATCAGACACTGTCTGGAGAAATACACTGTTAACTTCAAAAACTGCTGTTACTTAGAAAAGACTGAGCTGAAAAGAAACCAGGACAGTAAAAAAAAAAATTTTGTGGAGAGGACACAGCAGCTGCTTCTATTTTAATATCTGCCAGCTGAAAGTGTCTGTTTCACCCAGAAAAAAGCAGGAGAAAAAGGATACCTCTGAACACTGTTTCTAGCAAATAATTTGTAAATCTAGACATACTGATAAACCTTCTTTACTGATTGTCCTGAACAGACTACTTATTCTATTTTAATCTGTTTCAGCAGTCTAATTACTTGTTTTCATCTTTTATAACTAAACTTAGCAACCTGACCCAAGAAATCAAAGAGATGCCTAAGGTACTCATCTGAAATATATACATCTAATTCTAACTCTGTGATGATTTCCACCCTTATGTCCTTCTCTTGAAGGGACTTAGTCTGCTTCAGATCTGGGATCTTCAGCTCAGTAACTGACATATTATAAAGGACATCTATCATTCTCTTGATTCTAACCACTGCTAGTGGCTGCTAGCCAGACAGACATCAAAACCAGTAATTTATCGTTACCTTATTATCCTCTCTGAATGCTGAAGAAGTCCTGCTCAAAGGCATACATTTGGAAGATGTGAACCAAGTCATAACAGAACATTTCACATTACAGAATATTTTCCAACTGCCACATTTTCAGACAATTCTATTAGGGTTAGGAAGGGCTGGGTCAGTAAATGTCTTATATTCCTGAAATCTGCAGAGATTTACCCTCGATTGAGAACTGCAGAACAGTCTAAGATTTTGCAACTATATAGGAAGAGTCTGATGTCTCAGGGTGAAAAGTAAGGAGTTTCAATATTGATTTCAGGTCTATCCTAGAACTCATCAGTGCAGGGCATCTGGGTAAAATCCCACTCAATGCTACAACCATGGAACTTCAGTCAGGGATTAGGAGCGATGTTGATGTCAGGTAATTGTACAGATGTTACAACAGTCTCCCAGGATGTAGAAGACCTCTTTCATAAGTCTTGCTCAGCCATGGAGAGCACAAACCAGTCTCGTCCATGTTAGAGGAAAGCACTACATTTCTGAGGCAACAGCACTGTCTCAAATGGAAAAGAGAGTGCTCTCCCTGTTGAACATGATGTCTCTCTGCCCTTCTTTCTGAATAAACATGCTAATTATGTGCCATTTCATATTGGAGTAAGGATGGGCAGAGGTAAGGTGACGCTAGACTTACAGACACAAAAGCCTTCCTCACTTCAGATCCACCACAGCTGTGATGTGATAAGCACAGGTTTGAGTGGGCTGACTGATCCTACTCTGCACTGGACGATGCTTCCTGACAGCTCAGACAGCAGAACTTGCATGTCCTGGTCCCAAAACAGGAGATGGCTATCTCTCTGAGGAGCACCATCCTGTCAAGTGTCAAGGCCATTCTGAGAATGGATATAGAATAGAACATAGAATCATAGAACAGTTACAGCTGGAAGAGGCCTTGGAGATCATCAAGTCCAGCCTTTGTCCTAGCCCTAGCAACTTATTAAATGATGCCCCCCCAATGCAACATCTACCTGTCTCTTAAACACCTCCAGGGATGATGACTCAACCACCTTCCTGGGCAGCCTGTTCCAATGGCTCACAACCCTTGCAGCAAAGAAATTCCTCCTAATGTCTAGCCTGAACCTGCCCTGGAGCAATTTCCATCCATTTCCCCTTGTACTATATCACTCTCCACCAGGGTGAACATCCCCTCAGCCTTCTCTTTTTCAGGCTAAACAGGCCCAGATCCCTCAGTCTTTCCTCATAAGGCTTATGTTCTAAGCCCTTTAGCAGCTTGGTAGCCCCTGTCCCCTCTCCAGCACCTCAATGTCCCTCTTGTAGTGAGGGGCCCAAAACTGGATGCCGTACTCAAGGTGAGGCCTCACCAAAGCTGAGTAAAGGGGCATGATCACCTCCCTGTCCCTGCTGACAACACTGTTCCTGATCCAGGCCAGGATGCCATTGGCCTTCTTGGCCACCTGGGCACACTGCTGGCTCATGTTCAGCCAGCTGTCAATCAACACCCCCAGGTCCCATGTTGCCATGCAGTCCCCAGTGTCGGTCCACCGGGGGAAGGGACAACCCCCCGCAAACAAAGTCCCGATACCCCCCCACCCCCAGTTCAAAAACAAAACAACACAGGTTGTGGGGTGAAGGAGTAGAAAGAAAGATGAATAGAAAACTTCCTGGTTTTATGTACCCCACAACACACGTGAAATCAGCAGTTATCTGCATTCTACTCAAATTGGTATCCCTGAGAAATTAGGGTTCACTTTACAGTTGGCTGTGTTGCTGGTAAAAGCAACACACTCCCTGCTCTCCTTAATATAATCACAGAGATATTGCTACAAAAATGCTCATGCATACAGCTGATTTGTGTTCATTGCAATGACATCCATTCTATTGGTGTCAAACTGCACCTACGCAGATGCGTAACTATTCCAGTGAAAGCACAGAGGAGATACTGATACAGTTAGGCTGGTAATTGCTATAAAAAGACAACATCCTATCTGTACTGAGCTGTCAGTGAAAAGAGGAGGGCTTGTACAGTACTAGAAAGTAGTAAGATCCTGTATCTCTATGTTTATCTGAATCTACCTCCCTCTGATAACTACCAGTTTTGAAAATTAACAAAGAAAATGCTTTGGGTTTACGTGTTTATGTCTGAAAGCCTGTGTATTTCATATCTGCTCAGGGAGTATAACAGTCATGAGAAATTGAAGTTGGATTTCTCTGATGAGGCTAAATTATACTTGTGATGGATATTTTACGGGAAAGAGACATATATAGCACCAGTGACTTGAATATTCAATATCGGGACTACAGATTTTCTTTCTCAAAGATAAAATATTAATCTTAAGTCTAATGTGGCATGCTGAAATATAGCTAATAATAATTATTTGAGCTTGTACAGGTGGGTAACAAACTCTTTCTCTCCTTACACTACCAGTCAAGCACACATGAGGCTTTCATGGAATGATATGCTTTAAAGTCAGGTGGTGTAATACATCTTTTGGTCTGACCTCTTAGCTGAGGCAGTTCCAGTAACTTGTGTTTGACTACAATATACCTGTTGAGAACAGGTTCATTTTTATTTGGGTGACCCCACAGAAGATAGCTCTTGTTGACCTTGGCAAGTCCCTCCTATTCCCGTGCTGGAGATCATTTCTCCCTTTGTAGGGCCCACATAAATGATGGCAGGGACCAAGCAGGAAATAGGGACATGAATATTATTTTTCCACCTTTTTATGCTGCATAATTTTAGTGATTCTTTAGCAAAGAATGTGGTCCAGGAGCTGTTTATATTAGAGGTGGCAGCAAGTTGTAGCACAGAGATGGTGAAAAGCTGTTGAAAGAGAAAAGATAAGACAAATAGAAAAGGGGAGTTGAAGAAAGGGTTCTTCTATAGAAAATACAGCATAGAACAACATAGTGATGTCTCCAGGTCTTCTCTTGAAGAACAAAATGGGAAAATTGAGCTCTCCTCTTGCGTGGCTGCTCCTTAGGTTAATAGCTGCCACTGCTAAAAGGTTATGCCTTATTTCTAAGTTTAACCGATCCAAATGATAAGGCTGCTCACTTGCAAGGTAGAGTTTCTGTTTTCTAGTATAGGGATACTGTAGATTAATAAAAATTAATAATTTTTAAATACTCTTTTGATTATCTCAGAACTGGTGGGAAAGCATAGTACATAGATGTTTAGGTAGGGAAGAAGAGTTATTAAGCTACTGTTATTCACAGAATCATAAAATCACTATTATGGTTGGAAAATACGTCTGAGATCATGAAGTCCCATCATCCGCCCAACACTTCCATGCCCACCACTAGACTATGTCCCCACGTACTACATCTGTACATTTTTCGAACACTTCTAGGGATGGTGATTCCATTACCTCCGTGGTAGCCTGTTCCAACACCTGATAATAGGAAGGCAAACTTCCAACTGCTAAGAAGGCAAACTTCCAACTGCTGAGAGACTTGATGGGCGAGGTCCCCTGGGACACTGTCCTTAGGGACAAAGGAACTCATCAGAGCTGGCAGTTCTTCAAAGATACTCTTCTTAGAGCACAAGAAATTTCCATCCCTCTGAGCAAAAAATCAAGCAGGGCAGGAGGAAGACCAGTGTGGCTGAGCAACGACTTGCTTCTCGGGCTGAGACATAAGAATGAAATGCACAGGCAGTGGAAGCAGGTAGAAGTGGCCTGGGGAGAGTACAGAGAAATGGCTAGAAAGTGTAGGAATGGGATCAGGAAGGCCAAGGCGCAGATGAAGCTGAACTTGGCAAGGGATGTAAAGAATAACAAAAAAGGGTTCTATAAGTATATTAATCAGAAAAGGAAGGTCCCCCTCTGTTGAATAAGGAAGGAAACTTAGTCATGAGGGACATGGATAAGGCAAAGCTGCTCAATGAGTTCTTTGTTCAGTCTTTACTGGTAGCCAAACTTCCTGCAATGACCAGGACTTGGTAGCCCCAGATAAGTTTTGGGGAAGTGAGGGGCCTCCCACTGTATGTGAAGAACAGGTTCAGCACCACCTACTGAAACTTGATCAGAATAACTCTATGGGCCCTGATAACATACATCCTAGGGTCCTGAGGGAATTGGCTGATGCTGTCACAGGACTGCTCTCCATCATATTTGGCAAGTTGTGGAGGTCTGGTGTAGTCCCGGGTGACTGGAGAAAGGGTAACATCACCCGTATTTTTTAAAAGGGTAGAAAAGATGGGTCAGGGAACTACAGGCCAGTGAGCCTCACCTCTGTGCCTGGGAAGATCATGGAGCAAATAGTCTTGGAAGTGATGTTAAGGCACATGAAAGATAAAGAGGTGATACTAAGCAGTCAGCATGGATTCACTAAGGGCAAATC